>JAJONR010001540.1:0-126637 GCA_029582245.1 Solanum etuberosum | reverse complement strand
AAGGGACCCATTTTACTGTACAAAGATGCTTTATGTTTTTTTTCTTTTCGCTATAAATAGATAGGTTTTAGAAGAAGAAAGCATTAGAAAGTTTAGCTTCTTCTCTCTTAAATAAATTCTCTCTTCCCTTGTAAAGTTTAAAGAAAAGAAAATAAACGAGAAATTGTTTGCAACCTCTCCGTCCAAGGTACTATTTTTATTTACTTTATATTTTTCTTTCTCTCTTTCCCTGGCTGAGACTATGTCTAGCTAAGAATTCCATATCTATGTTAACTGACTAAGATATATTACATGAACTTCATGGCTTCGTTCTAGACTTTACTTAAGTATAAAGGATCATGATGTAGCTTTTCTAGCTTGGTTCCGAGATGGTGGTACAGTCGGTATGATACTACTTCTGCTAAACTCACCTAGCAAGCTGTGTTTTGGCCGCTACAGCCCGTTGAAGTTAAGGGCGCCAAAGGCCGTAAAACAGTTAGAACCGCTAGATCTGAATTTGACTAGAAGTATTGACATTCAGAAACCACTCGTTCTTGCTAAGATCAGTTTCAGGAGTTCTACTCACCCCAATTTGATTCTGTAAAGTCGCACGGGTTCCTTAACGTCTTAGCTATCCACTCATGTGATCAAATTCATAACTAGATCTCTCATTAATTACCTTATTTCCTAGACCTCACTGACTCATATTTCGTCCAAATCTGCACTAGGCTAGGAATTTCTAAGTTACTACTCAAAAGTTTTCTGGCTCCAATTCTTTCCCCATTGGCTTTTCCCTAACGACTAAATTATGTCGTTACAATAGATACCAATTTACCCATCACTCGTCTCGAGTGATCAACTACGAAAGACTGGCTAAAGTAAGGGTAGAGTAGTACTTGAATCGTTGAACAACTGGGGATACTTGTCTCGCACGTCCTTCTTGGTTTTCCAAGTAGCTTCCTCCACCGGATGATGCTTCCATTGAATTTTGACAGATGCAATATCCTTTGACCTTAACTTGCGAACTTCCCTATCTAGAATGGCTATAGGCTCCTCCTCATAACCTCCAAATATCTGACCTTCCGGTCTACATACTCTTTATGCCTGTTCTGAGCTGCTAGAACATCTCCCGAATAAGTTTCACATTCCCTAATGATTCTCATCAAAAGGTCTCGCCTCAAATGCATCAAACCAACCACTGGGAGACCTACATCCCCTCCTATACAGTACATCAATGAAGTCATCTCAATACTCGAGTGATAAATATTGTTGTACGTAAACTTAACTAATATCAAAAGCTATTCTCAATAACCACCAAAGTTGATCGTACACATGTCTGCCACATGTTATCAAGGACCTTGACACAATCATCAGGACTAATCCTTTCTCACATAAGCATGATAAAATTCTAAATCAATACTCGCTACAATTAGAGGTGGACCCGAACCAACCAACACACACTCATGATACTAAAACAATCATAGTTCTTATCAACATCTCCTTCTCAAAACATAAATTTCCATGAGCTTAAGTTATAAAAATTTGATCTTCAGACATCAGATACTCATCGAGGGATATGTCCAAGCATACAAACCCTCGAACAATAGTATCGAAATGCTAGATTTAGTAATTGTAGCTTACCTCTTAAGAACAGTAGAATTGGATGCAATGATCCCACATTTAACCACACACAATCGATACATTACCTCGATGACTAGATGCATATTAAGATTGTCGGACAACCATAATTACACATGGTATCTCTTTTATGAATTCTTATTAGCAAGGTGGTACATGTAGAACTACTGAAATACTTTAACAACTCCACGATAACACCAAATATGTCATCTGAAATAACCAAATCTCTCCAATTATCCCAATCAACCAAGAGAACATCACAGGATCGGTACACCTGATCCACCACTAGGGATCCACCCACAAAAGTAAAATCACACGTGAGCATAGCTAGTGGATCATACTTACAACCATGTACAAAATGAAATAGATGGTCACATAAGATTTTACGGAATAATCATTGGATAACACCAAAGGTTTTCCTCGGAAGAGTCGATACCAGTCATTTCCACTCAGTTGACTCCACATACTTTTCCCATCATTCCACCGAAGCCCACGCTCTCAATAGTAAGAACCATCATGAAAACTCCGACCATTTACCTTACTCTAAACCAAAACTTTTTAAATGAAAACCTTTCTTATCTACTTTAACAATCAAAAGTAATAAACTTTACCACTCAAACCAAGTGTAAATCTTTTCAAAGGTTCAGTACTTGATAGAATTGATCATTTCTCACCTTACAAATTCATACCTTGACAAAATATATCACCACGAATGTAGACTTACAATAAAAATCTGAATTGTAAATTCAACCGTATAACACAATCCCCTTATCTATCAATATTAGCTTATACCTTGAAGATTTTTATGAATTCATGGATCTTCACTTATCATTGATCGCCTCTCCATTTGTCTTACAATATATTTCGCTAAAAATTCAATCGTACTCATTACTAAACTCAAAAAACAAAAACAAAGAACTTATCATCGCACTCGAGATAATGTCTTTACACTCCTTTCTCAAGTCTTTTACAATAGTTTTTAACCAATCTGATGGACTTGTGACACTATTACCATAGCCACAGCAAAACGAATAAAATCACGCGTCTCTGAACCCAATTACCTACCCCTCTGAATATATCTCTTTAGCCTTTGCAATTAAATAAAATATTCTTACTCTCGCCTCTCTCTAAAGGCTGTACTACATCCCACTATTTTGTTCTTCATTATGACTCTAGCTCTTTTAAATTCTATTCGAGTGGTGTCCCACCACCTCTTAAAACTTTTCATACAACCACGTTACTCACCAAATATTAGAAAACCACAACCTTAGATACTCGAAAGTCGTAATTACTATACAAAATTTGCTTAACCAACAATCTTATTATATAGTTGCATCCCCTCACAATCCATCACGAACTCTTATTACCATTATGCTCAGTTAGCCCTGGCTATCGCTACGAAGTCAACCTTTTCATCGACATGACACCTCTAACTCAGGTATACCAATCAATTTCAAAGGACTAACCTAATTTTATACGCACTTTCTTACTAAAATCTTCAATTGCCTTCACCCAAGTATACTAAATGGGACATTCTTTATCCATAAGCTTGTCATTCCGGTATCAATCCACTCCCTTATGGCTTAAGATAAAATTACCAGTCCTCATACTACCATCCTTCTTCTTAACAAACAAGACAGGAGCACCCCACGGGGAAGCAGTAGGACGGATGAAACCTTTATCAAGAAGCTCCTGCATTTGAGCTTTAAGCTCTCTAAATTCTTCCAGAGCCATGTGATAAGGAGGAATGGAGATGGGCGAGTGCCAGTTTCCAAGTCAATGCAGAAATCTATATCTCTATCCGGAGGCATACCAGGCAATTCGGTAGGAAACACTTCTCTAAATTCTGACACCACATGAATAGACTCAATAGAGGGAGACTCAACATCAACATCCCGAATATGAGCCAATTACGCCAAACACCCTTGCCCCACAAGTTTCCTAGCCCGTACGAAAGATATGACCTTAGATGGCTTAGGCTTGTACACCCCTTCCCACTCAAACCTTTCCCTACCCGGGAACTCTAGAGTTACCGACTTAACATTACCATTAAGCACAACATAATAGGGGGACAACCAAGTCATGCCTAAGATTATATCAAGTCAGTCATATCCAACATAACCAAATCAACCCAAGTCTGAAAATCCATAAACACAACAGGACAAACACGATATACAACAAATTGTACCTCTTTATTTCAATCAATCACTATAACATTATGCATATAAAAGTTAAGTCTATAACTTATATAGCAGAAGCCACCAAATTATAAGTAACTTTTTTGAAGTGCTATTTGAATTTGATGTAACACAGGAAACAGAAGACCTAGCCATCGAAATATTGTTTTGGTCAAACTAAATAACTTTGGTCCAAACTTTGTGTTTGTCTTACGTACACGTCAAACATTTTAAAATTTTGAGTCGTAAGTGTCTAATAGGAACACTTTTTTTTGTGTCTTAATACTCTCGGTTGCAAGGTGATTTCTATGGTTGGATCTTGGTTGTTGCTTATGAGTGATAATGCATCTTCTACTAATTCTCTACTCTTTTCTTGTAATGGATTTCAAAACTTAACCCCATTAATTTGGTCAAGCCTTTATGCTTTGATGAAGTAGTGATCTTTTGATCCTGTGAAAACTTCAAACTAATTAATTATGAAATGTTGAGAATGGAGATAGTGCCTCCACTTGTCCACAACTTGGATAAGAGAAATTAATTTTTTTCATAAGTTGATATTCCTTGGTGTTTCTTTCTCAATGCTTGACTCGTGAATGCTATAGGTCTCCTGTCGTGCATCACCACAACTTTAATCCCAGTCTTACAAGCATCTACCTCTAAGATAAAAGTCTTAGTGAAGTCAGGTAGTTGTTTAATGGTATCCAGCCCTCAAGTCTACTTTAGAGAAGATATTAGCCCCAAACAGCTCATCTAGCAGGTCATCAATCATGGGAATTGGATACTTGTTTTTCACAGTTAAATTTTATAGCCTTCTATAATCAATACACAACCTCTAGGATGAGTCTTTCTTCTTAACAAACAAGGTTGGGGAGGCAAAAAGAAGACTGACTAGGGATTATAGTGATTTCCCTAAGCATGTCACTAATGATAGCTTCAATAACATTCTTTTGATCATAAGAATACATCTAGCAGGCCATCAATCAAGTTGATTGCATTATCACAACTTCTTTCAGATGGTAGTTCTTTTTGCTCCCGAAACACCATTGCATTCTTCTTTAGTAGCTTAGTAGTGTCTGGATGCATGTTTTCTTTCCCTCCATAGCTACTTCTGCCTTGACCATTGACAACTCATCCATCACTTTACATGTTCCACATTGTAATCCTCTTTAATGCTTCAGTATCAACAGTGGATACAAAGTGATCATTCTTCCATCAGTCATGAAACTAAAGTTGTGAGGCCTTGTATCAATCCAATCATTTGCCAGAATTATATCACAACCTCCAGCTTTCATCAGTCTTAACTTGAAGTTAAACTACTCCTCTTGCATTTTCAACCAAATGATGAGACTCTTATTGGCAGCTTATCAATTCACCATTTGCTACCCTTACTCTAATAGGTTTCAACATTGATTGGACTGGCAACTTCAATATCTTCACAATATATGGTTCAGTAAAAGAGTGAGTTAAGCCATTTTCAATCAAGACTATATGTCGCGACCCAAAAATGGACATGATGATACTCGTCTAATCCCACCAAGACAAGTTAGCCTCAAACCCAACAAACGAAAGAAATGCAGAAAGATAAGACAATAATAGCAATAGAGCGGAAAACATAGACAATTTCATTAAAACACCCTCAAACCGGGTTCTCATGTGTACAAGCCACTAGTATAATAATACAGAATTTGAAAGATAAAAACAAGTATCAATGTCTTTATTTCTCGAATAGAACAAAACATAAAGTTAAGGAACAAGAGGGCCCGCCAGGATGACAAGCAACTACTTCTCAAAATCCTTTCAAAGCCTCGGAGAAAGATGAAAAAAGATCACATGGATTCGGGCTCGGAACCTATACAGGTATAGAAGTGAGTGAGTACCAAACAACGCGGTACTCAACAAGTATCCACCTAAACAAAGAAAAACTAAGCTAGAATACGAGTACTCCTTTCATCCCAACCGAACGAGCTCAACTACAACCTGTATAGAAATCAGTCCAACCTTACATTTTACAATACACAGTTCTCAAGGCTTAGTAGGCTTAACAATCGCAGTTTAATCATCAAAATTCATCAACCAACAAGTATCAAATATATCAACCACAAGTATCAAGTAGATTAATCACAAGTATCAAGTAGATCAATCACAAGTATCAAGTAGATCAATCAAAAATATCAAGTAGATCAATCTCAATATCAAGTTCATCAAATCACAATAATCAAACACTTTCCAGAACCATTTCTCATCAACACAATATCACTAGGCGGAACCATTTTCCTTCGGCTTTATATAGAACTACTTATCGAAACCATTTCCCTTTGTCACAATATCACTAGTCGGAACCATTTTCCTTCGGCCTTATTTCATATCACTAGACGGAACCATTTTCCTTAGCCTTTATATCATATCACTAGCCAGAATCATTTTCCTTCGGCATAATCATCACATATCTCATCAAGGTACACAGAAATCAATGCAAATAAGTAATTCCACACTATAAAAAAGAGACAATAACTCAAGCAATTCAAGTCCACAATAATGTCAACAAAGTATTTCATCAATCAACAAATTAGGATCGACAACAAGGAAATCCATAAGCACAACTATCAACACGCATTGCCTTTTTCATTAATCCCTGTTTTATAATCAAGTGAAATAATTGAACTCATCACCTCATTTCCATTACTTCCCAACACACACAATGAAGAAAAATACAAGATTCTTCAAGTCTTACAAAGCTTAGAAGTCACTTGCCTTAATTGTTAATTCAATCAAAATTCAATCCGAGACTTGATCATTTCCTTTCCGAACAATGTCCAAAGCCACACAATCTAATCCAATCAAGTAAACACTCATATCATACATTTTGAAAATATGGGTCAAATCAACACAAAAACCCTTTTTTGAAAATGAGGTTTGAATTCGAAAATCTTTATTTGAAATGTGACCCTAGGCATTTGGAACTCATTGGTGAAAACCATTCCGAAAAAAGGAGTAAAAATTAGTTCATAATCACCACTTTACTTTAAAACTCAAGTTCCTGAAAAACATTGCCATTTGCCAATCAAAATCCAATGTTTTGATGTTAAAATCAATAAATGCTCAAAGGGAATTGAAGCTTTAGGGTTTCAAAGACTTACCCAAATGATTTAGCATAATAGATCTCTTGAAATCGTCTCCAAGGGTTTTACAAAACTCAAAAATGGAAAAAAGGGGTTAAACCCTAAAATTTTCTATCAAAAACCCTCTCTTATCTCGCAAAATTAGACCAAGGTTTGAATACGCGACCATTGCATTCGCAACCCCTGGGTCGCAAAAGTGAACCCCGCCTAGTGATTGGGCATCGCTTTCGCGACCAAGCCTTCACTAAAGATAAGGTCTCGAAAGCGAGAGGTCTTCGCGATAGCGAGGGTCAGCCCACCTGATCCTTCACAAACACGAGCCCAACTCGCTAACATGATCTTCACGAAAGAGAAGATCCCATCTCAAAAGCAAAGGTATCAGTGTAACACCTCAGAAATCAGACTTGGACTTGTCAGCAGAAAAGGGTGAACCACGGAGAGGTTAATGGGCCTTGATCAGGACCACGGTCCGTCACCCTCATCGTGGTTCACACCCACCCAAAAGTGGTGGACCACGGGACCCTTCACAGGTCATGGACCACCACACGAGCAGTGGGAAGGCTCATGGAGGCAAGGCACAATCACCCGAGCTCAATCCTCAGACCACAGAGTCCACCACGGGCCGTGGTCTTGATGAGGGGCCATGGATGGGTCCGTCATCTTGAACCAGTAGATGCCTAACCCCACGTGAAGAACCACAGTGGACTTCACGTTTTGTGATCCTTCACACGGTCCGTGAAGTGGACCGTAGAGGGTTCCCTAGAACCAGTAGATCATGGCCAAGAACCACGACCCATTTGACGGGCTGGGGTCCCAACGACGGACCATCAGTGGTGCCGTGGTCGGCTGTCACACCTTGAGCTACCCCCAGGACACTGACACGGGACCAAGGATCACGGGTGACCCCAAGCTAACCCTGCTGGCATAAGATAAGCATACTATGATAACTAAAATAAGATAATTCTATATGGAAGCTTAAACATGAGATAAACTGAAAGTGATGGGGAATACCCATTCTAAATATGGATATATAATCTGAGAGTTTAACAACAACTAAAAGGTCAAACTCAAATGCTAAAGCTGATTCTAACTATATCTGAAAATAGCCTCTAACTGACTAGAAGTGCTGGGACATGCCCCAGCTAAATCTAGCAAAAACTGAAACTAAGACTAAAAGTAAAGGAACATGTCTGTCTTCCTCAGAGAATGAGGACTCACCACTAATACTGTTGAGCTGAAGATCAGGAACCGATCTATGCGTGATCTGGAAGCTGAGAACCTGAGTCTACATCACGAGAAGATGTAGCGCAGAGTATGCGTCAGTACTTGAAAGGTACTGAGCATGCATGATAGAGTAAAGCTGAACAATAATCATAACTGAACAAAGATATAACTGAACAATGATATGAGATAAGCGTGATACTAACTGAGAATACTGAACATGAAATGACTGAATGCAATGATCAAGTTTATAACATGCTGAAACTGAATACTGAACTGTGAATGATATCATGGTCAAGATAATAGAATCTGACTGTAAGGGAGCTACTAATAACAGACATAAAACCACTGAGCTAAATGTGGAGTCAGATGTATACGCCCCATTGAGAGGACCCAATATACCCTGCCAGAGGTATAGAGGCATGACTTGCGTTATCACTAAAATGATGCCCACAGAGGGGACTTACAACCTACGGGGCACGTAGTTCTGGGACTTGAGGGTTACTGACCCTAGTCCACATTGTATTAAGCTTCTCCCAATTGATTGGGTAATTAACAATTTATGACTGAATTTTTGTAATACTGGATAGCTCAAATTACTGACATGCTAACTAAAAATGCAACATTAATGTACTGATAATGAGACATTCAAATCTGAGGCATGTATATCTGAAATAACTGACCTAGCATGTGTAATTCATGAACTAAAAGAACTACATAGCTAGGGTTCTGAATTTGTGAAAGAATCTACGCAAAACAATACTAGAATCATGATAATCTGATTAGGAACATTAAAGTAACTAATTCATAATACTCTGCTGAAATTCTAGAAACCCTAGGTTTTGATAATATGAAGGGAATCAAGAATCTGACCGAATTCTAGGGACCTAATGGGTGAAAGGAACCCATTAATGAAATCCCACATACCTGGTGATGAAATTCACGGAGAAATCTTTCAATTTCTGGGCTGGAACTGATGAAAACTCGCTGCATTCTTGAATTAGGGCTGCTAGTCTTTCTCCTCTATTTTGCTCTAAGTTTGATGAATTTTTGGTGAATAATTGATTAGGTTAGGTTCTAATTAGTTTACTAGGCTAAAACTGACAAAAACTACATAGTTTAGGGGTTAAACGACGTAGTTAGGGGTAATGCATGAGGAAAATACCAAACGACCCCTGCTTAAAATCTGTTGAAGCCACCGACGGGACTGATCGACGGTCCGTGGACTGATCCACGATCCGTCCTGTCAGTCCGTCGATCCACTTCAGAGACCAGGTTCTGATGGGTCCTGAGGGTCTCATCCTACGGACGGATCGACGGTCCATGGAGTTATCCACAATCCATCCTGTCAGTCTGTCGATCGACTTAGAGACCAGGTTCTGGCGGGTCCTGAGGGTCTCAACCTACGGACAAATCGACGATCCGTGGACTGATCCACGATCCGTCCTGTCCGACCGTGGGTCATGCCTTAGAATAGTTTTTGTATGAGTTTCTGGGGAGGGTTGCAGGTGGCCATCCACGGACCACCAGGACGGCCGTGGGTCACCCTATGGTCCGTGGGTGGCAACCGTGGGTTGCACCTACAACTTCTGGAAATCTGCTGGTTTGGTCTGTTTTTGGATACGGGATGTTACATTATCTCACCCTTGGGAACATTAGTTCTCGAATGAAGTCTAAACTAGTTGGATAGGGAGGGAAAGAGCTGCAAACCCTGCCACTAATTAATAGAAACTGCTTTCTAAATGAACTAAGTTCCGAGGACATGCAAATACACTGAAAATGCAAGTATAAACTGAAAGAACATGATACTAAGACTGAATCTGTGCATGAATGACTGAAAACTGAAGAGGAACTATTACCTCAATCTGGAATCGGAAGGAAAGAGATGAGGATACTTGGCCTTCATGGCTGCTTCTGCTTCCCAAGTAGCTCCCTCTACGTACTGACTCCTCCACAAAACCTTAACTGAAGCGACTTCTTTGTTTCTCAACCTTCTAACCTGACGATCAAGAATCTCAACTGGTACATCCTCATAAGTGAGGCTATCATTTATAGCCACACTCTCTAAAGGTACAATGGATGCTGGATCACCCACACACTTCTTCAACAACGAAATGTGAAACACCGGATGCACTGCTGCTAGTTCTGCTGGCAACTCTAACTCGTAAGCAACTTTACCAACCCTTTTCAAGATCTTTTAAGGCCCTACTTATCTGGGACTGAGCTTCCCTTTCTTGGCAAATCTCATCACCCACTTCATAGGTGACACTTTCAGGAAGACCCAATCATTAATTTGGAACTCCAAGTCCCTTCTCCTTACAAATGCATTGGACTTCTGGCGACTCTGGGTTGTCTTAAGTCTATCTATGATGAACTGCACTTTTTTCATATCATCATGAACCGAATCTGGCCCTATCAAGGCTGCTTCACCTACTTCAAACCAACCAACTGGAGATCTACATCAACGCCCATACAATGCCTCATAAGGGGCCATTTGAATGCTGGAATGGTAGCTATTATTGTAGGCGAACTCTATAAAAGGAAGGTGATCATCCAAATTACCCTTGAAGTCGATCACACAAGCTCTCAACATGTCCTCTAAGGTCTGAATGGTACGCTCTACCTGACCATCCATCTGCGGATGAAACGTTGTGCGAAGATTAACTTGAGTACCAAGACCTTTCTGAAATGACTTCCAAAAATGAGAGGTAAACTGAGGACCTCTATCTGAGATGATAGATAAAGGAACCCCATGCAACCTGACTATATCATTATTGTAAAGCCTGGCGTAGTCCTCCGTCGAGTTTGTAGTCTTGAAAGCCAAAAAGCGCACAGACTTAGTGACTCTAGTAACTATCACCCAAATGGAGTCATGCTGCCGGTGAGTACGAGGCAAACCTGTAATGAAGTCCATGTTGATCACTTTGCACTTTCAAGTAGGAATGTTAATCTCTTGAGTCATACCCCCTTGTTTCTGATGTTCTACATTCTCTTGCTGACAATTGGGGCACTTAGCCACAAAATCTGCTATATCCCTCATCATTCCATTCCACCAAAAGACTTCCCGCAAATCACGGTACATCTTAGTGGCGCCTGGATGAATAGAATACCTAGAGTTATGGTCTTCTACAAGAATCTATTGTCTCAACTCACCCACCTTAGGAACACATAATCGACCCTGATAGCTAAGCACACCATCTCCCCCTTGGGAGAAAACCTCAACCCTCTGCTGATGGACTGCACCCTTTAGTAGAAGCAATATCGGATCAGTGTCTTGCTTTTCCTTAACCTCCGCTACCAATGAAGATTCTGACCCATTCTGAATTGTTACACCACCATCTGATATGTTCATAAGGCGAATTCCCAAGCGAGCAAGCCTGTGAACATCCTTTGCTAATTCTTTTCTTTCTTCCTACACATGTGCTACACTACCTATAGATAGTCTGCTAAGAGCATCTGCTACTACATTGGCCTTACCAGGATGGTAATGCACGCTCATATCATAATCCTTAAGGAACTCAAGCCATCTCCTCTGGCGAAGATTCAACTCTTTCTGGGTGAACACATACTGAAGGTTTTTATGGTCTGTGAACACATCTACGTGAACACCATACAAGTAATGTCTCCAAATCTTAAGTGCAAACACTAGTGCTGGAAGCTCAAGGTCATGAGTCGGATAATTCTTCTCATTCACCTTAAGTTGTCTAGAAGCATAAGCTATAACCTAACCTCGCGGCATCAACACACAACCTAGGCCGAATCTGGATGCATCACAATAGATAACATAACCGTCTGAACCCTCTAGTAGAGTCAAAACAGTAGATGTAGTCAACCTAGTTTTCAGCTCTGCGAAGCTTTTCTCACAATCATCTGACCACTGAAACTTAACCTTTTTCTGAGTTAACTTAGTCAATGGTGAAGCTATGGATGAAAGTACTTCCACGAACCTTTTGTAATAACCAGCTAGACCCAAGAAACTTCTAATATCTGTAGGAGAGGTAGGTCTAGGCCATTGTTTCACCGCTTCTATTTTCTGAGAATCCACTCGGATCCCTTCTCTAGATACTATATGCCTGAGGAAAGCAATTGATTGTAACCAAAACTCACATTTGATAAATTTAGCAAACAACTAGCGATCTTTGAGAGATTGTAGAACAACCCATAAATGAGTCGCCTGTTCTTCCTCATTCCTAGAGTAAATGAGGATATCATCAATAAAGACGATAACGAACAAGTCCAAATACTGATTGAACACTTTGTTAATCAAATCCATGAAAACTGCAGGAGCATTGGTTAGTCCAAATGACATAACTACGAATTCATAATGGCCATATGGAGTTCTAAATACTATTTTCGGGATGTCACTATCTCTGAATCTGAGTTGATGATAACCAAATCTGAGGTCTATTTTTTAAAAAATGACTACCACCCTGAAGTTGGTCAAACAAGTCATCAATCCTGGGGACAAGGTACTTATTCTTGATTGTGACTTTGTTCAACTGCCGATAGTTAATGCACATTCTGAGAGAACCATCTTTCTTTTTCACGAATAACACTGGCACACCTCATGGAGAAAATACTAGGTCTGATGAAATCCTTATCTAGAAGGTCTTTCAACTACTCTTTCAATTCCTTAAGCTCAGCTGGAGCGATTTTGTAAGGAGGAATAGAAATAGGCTGGGTATATGGAAGGAGATCAATTCCAAAGTCGATTTCCTTTTCGGGAGGAACTCTGGGAAGATCTTCTGGAAACACTTCTGGGAACTCATTAACTACTGGAACTGACTCAAAAGTTGGGGTTTCGGAGCTTGAATCCTTAACCCAAACTAGATGATAGAGATAACCGTTAGAGATCATCTTTCTGGCCTTAAGGTAAGAAATGAATCGACCCATAGGTACTAAGCTACTACCCTTCCATTCTAAGATTGGTTCATCAGGAAGCTGAAAAATGAACAATCCTAGTTCTACAATCGACTGAGGCATAATAGGAATGTAACCAATCCATGCCTAGAACGATATCGAAATCTACCATTTCTAACTCTACAAGATATGCTGAGGTGACTTTCTGAGAGATTATGACAGGGTAATTTTTGTATACCCATCTAGCTATAACTGGGTCACCAACTGGAGTAGAGACTGAGAAGGGTTCTGAGAGAGTTTCTAGACTAACATCGAATTTGATTACTCTATAAGGAGTTACAAAGGAAAGAGTAGCTCCTGGATCTAAGAAAGCATAAACATCTAAGTTAAAAACTCGTAACGTACCAGTGAGCACATCAGGAGAATTTTCCTGATCCTGGCGAGCCTGAAGAGCGTACAACCTATTTTGGCGCTGTCCACCACCTGTACCAGATGAGTTACCCTGCTGAGTTGGGCGACCTGCTAGTGCTGCTGAAGTTGTGGACTGAGCTCTTCCATTATTACCTCCTTGACCCTGCTTAGAAGAAGGAAAATCTCTCAACTTGTGACCAGACTGACCACACCAAAAACATCCTTCCTTTCCTGCAAGACACTCGCCTGGGTGGTTCTTACCACACTTTGGACAAGTTGTGTAGGTCCTAGTACCGGAAACACTCCCCTGAGACTTAGAGCCTGATGCCCTACCCTTTTGATCCTGTCGGAACCTGGAGGATGGAGCACTAGCTGATGAAGGTGCTGGGGTTGAAAACTTTTGCTGAACCTGCGAGCGATTTCCACCACCCGATTTTTGTTGAGAATACTCATAGTTTCCTTTCCTAGCCTTCTTATTCTCCTTAGCCTGTTCCCTAAGATTATCTCCCTCAACCTGCTGAGCATGAGTCATGAGCCTAGAGATGTTCATATTTTCCAGCAACATCGCATTTCTACATTGTTTTCACTAAGTCGGATACCCCATATAGAAACTTGTTCATTTGAGCCTTGGAATCAGCAACCATGTGATGAGTATACCTGAAGAGTTGAGTGAACTTGAGTCCATATTCTTGGACTGTCATGTTACCTTGCCTCAAGTTCATGAACTCCTAAGCTCTTGCCTCCCTCAACTCTCTTGGGAAGAACCTGTCTAGAAAAGTCTCTCTAAAGCATTCCCAAGTGATAGGAGTTACATCTGCACCCATTTTCTCTTTCCATTGAGTATACCAGATATGAGTTACATCCTTAAGCTGATAGGATGCCAACTCTACCCTATTATTACATGTCACTTGCATCACTTCAAAGACCTTCTGGACCTCATCTATGAAGTTTTGGGATCCTCACCAATCTGCGATCTTAAGAACTCAGGCGGATTCATCCTAACAAAACCACGAACTCTAGATGCAGCTGACCCAACATTAGTATTTGCAGGAGCTGGAACCTGCTGGTTGTTCTGATTAGTCACACTCTGAGCCAAAAGTTGGATAGCGTTCCGAAACTCAGCATTCGAAACTTCCTGATCTGGGACTGGAGGAGCTGCGTTAGCATTGCATGCATTAGTATTCCTTGTGTAAGCTCTACTAGGAGGCATGATCTTAAGCGCATAATGATGGATTAGAAAGGAGATCATACCAACGCACGATAAGAATAACAAAGAGAGTGAAGTTTTCCTAAAACACTTCGTAACCTCCCTCTCATTAGATGTGGTGCACTTCACACCTATGAAAAGAACTCTAATCAGTGTGGCTTTTCATACATCCTAGGACTCTTAAACCTAGTGCTCTGATACCAAGTTTGTCACACCCCGAGCTACCCCCAGGACGCAGACACAGGACCTAGGATCACGAGTGACCCAAAGCTAACTCTGCTGGCATAACATAAGCATACTATGATAACTGAAATAAGATAATTCTATGCAGAAGCTTAAACATGAGATAAACTGAAAGTGATGGGGAATACCCATTCTAAATCTTGATATATAATCAGAGAGTTTAACAACAACTAAAAGGTCAAACTCAAATGCTAAAGCTGATTCTAACTATATCTGAAAATAGCCTCTAATTGACTAGAAGTGTTGGGACATGCCCCAACTAAATCTAGCAAAAACTGAAACTAAGACTAAAAGCAAAGTAACATGTCTGTTGTCCTCAGAGAATGAGGAATCACCACTAATACTACTGAGCTGAAGATCAGGAACTGATCTATGCGTGATAAGGAAGCTGAGAACCTGAACCTACACCACGAGAAGATGTAGCGCAGAGTATGCGTCAGTACTTGAAAGGTTCTGAGCATGCAGGATAGAGTAAAGCTGAACAATAATCATAACTGAACAAACATATTACTGAACAATGATATGATATAAGCATGATACTAATTGAGAATACTGAACATGAAATGACTGAATGCAATGACAAAGTTTATAACATGCTGAAACTGAATACTGAACGGTGACTGATAACATGGTCAATGCAATAGAATCTGACTGTAAGGGAGCTACTAATAACCGACATAAAACCACATGAGCTAAATGTGGAGTCCGATGTATACACCCCATCGAGATGACCCAATATACCCTGCCAGAGATATAGAGGCATGACTGGAGTGATCACTAAAATGATGCCCACAGAGGGGACTTACAACCTACGGGGCACCTAGTTCTGGTACTTGAGGGTGACTGACCCTAGTCCACTCGTTATTAAGCTTCTCCCAATTGATTAAGTAATTCACAATTTATGACTGAATTTTTGTAATACAGGATAGCTCAAATTACTGACATGCTAACTGAAAATGCAACATTAATGTACTAATAATGAGACATTCAAACCTGAGGCATGTATATCTGAAATAACTTACCTAGCATGTGTAATTCATGAACTAAAAGAACTACATAGCTAGGGTTCTGAATTTGAGAAAGAATCTATGCAAAACAATACTCAAATCATGATAATCTGATTAGGAATATTAAAGTAACTAATTCATAATAATCTGCTGAAATTCTAGAAATCCTAGGTTTTGATAATATGAAGGGAAGCAAAAATCTGACTGAATTCTAGGGACCTAATGGGTGAAAGGAACACATTAGTGAAATCCCACATACCTGGTGACGAAATTCACAGAGAAATCTTTTGATTTCGGGGCTGGAACTGATGAAAACTCGTTGCGTTGTTGAACTAGGGCTGGTCGACTTTCTCCCTTATTTTTCTCTAAGTTTGATGAATTTTTGGTGAATAATTGATTAGGTTAGGTTCTAATTAGTTTACTAGGCTAAAACTGACCAAAACTACGTAGTTTAGGGGTTAAACGACGTAGTTTAGGGGTCCAACGCATGAGGAAAAGACCAAACGAACCCTGATTTAAAATCTGTTGAAGCCACCGACGGGACTGACTTTAGAGACCAGGTTCTGAGGGGTCCTGAGAGTCTTGACCTACGGACGGATCGACGGTCCGTGGACTGATCCACGATCCGTCCTGTCCGAACGTGGGTCATGCCTTAGAATAGATTTTGTCTGAGTTTCTGGGGAGGGTTGCAGGTGGCCATCCACGGACCACCAGAATGGGCTGTGGGTCACCCTACGGTCCGTGGGTGGCAACCGTGGGTTGCACCTGCAATTTCTAGAAATCTGTTGGTTTGGTCTGTTTTCGGATACGGGGTGTTATATCGGCCCTCATCATTTGTTAAGTCAAGGTCATTTTGGTCTTTTCCTCTATACATTGGATATTTAAACTATGTCGTGTAATACCTAAACTACATCGTTTTACTCAATTTAAGCCTGATAATTTAGTCAGAACCTACCTAAAATCTTCATTCACAAAAATTCATCGAAATTAGAGCAAAAAGAAGGGGAAAGTCAACCAGCCCTCTCAAGAACACGCGGAAGATTTTCTTCAAGTTCCAGATCTGAAATCGACGGATTTCTCCGTAGATTTCGTCACCAGGTATGTGGGATTTCAATAGTGGATTCCTTACATCCATTAAGTCCCTAGAATTCAGTCAGATTCTTGATTCTCCATATCTTTTTTAGACCTAGGGTTTCTAAATCCTTAGATGATTGTTGTGATTTAGCTGTTGTAGTATTCGTAATCAAAATATCAGGTTTTCTGGAATCGTGGTTTAGTTCCTTGTATGAAACTCAGAACCCTAGTGGTGTAGATTCTCTTAGTTTAGAAATTACACTTGCTAGGTCAGATAAACAGATAATCATGCTCTAGATATCGAATGTTACATTATCAGTATATAAATGTTACATTTCCAGTTAGCATTATAACTTATAATTATTAGTCATATAGATGTCAATTATAAAATTTTCACTTTTTTATCACCATTATTACTATTACTTATTGTCGTTACTTTATTTGAAGTTTCTTACTTTCTAAACTTTTAACATAATGTATATTATATTGGTTATTAAGTTAGAAGCTCAAAATAATTAATTTGAAGAGGAAAAAGGCCTACAATATATCAACAAATTTAGCCTATTTGGGTATACAAAACGCAACCCAAAATTTGGCATAATAATAGCCGAAACAAAGTGCAATTCTTCTCAATTAATTCAGCCAATTTGGCTATCCAAAATGCAGCTCATCTTGGCCCATTTTTCGCCTAAAATACAACAGCCCAATCGCAAAGCAACCCAATTTCTTTTTTTCACTACTCTGCTAGGGTTTTTATGCTCCAAAGAAGCAGCCCTCTCTCTCTTTCCCTTTCTAGCGTGAATACAATTTTTCCACAGCCATGACAGTTCTTTGACTATACCATTTCTGGTGGAAATAAAGATCTTTACGCCACAATGGGTTATTAATCAAGAAAATGATATGAAACTTTTATCTTTGTTTTTAATTTTGATTGTCTTTTCTCCACCTCTTTCTACTCGGATCTGACAAAATCATGTGAAGTTCAACGTTCAAATTTCAAACCAATCACCTTCATCTTAATTTCCCGCTCAAGAGCTAACTCAAAAAGCTCTAAGTTCCTCTTATATATACTCTCAAAAATCCTTAGCCGGAGGGGCGAAGAGATAAGAAAAGAGCACCACGAAAATCTAAATTTTTGCCGCACACAACATTTTATCTGTTGAGTACTACTATAATATTTAGAATCTTTCAAAACTTTCCATTCTGTCTTTGTGGGCTTATAGTAATAACAGAGACGTTGGAACTTATTTGGCTCGAGTTTGACCATAACGAGAGAATAGATTCTACGTCGCCGTCCTAGTTCTGTAACACCCCGTATGCTAGAACTACCAAAATGCAGATTTTCAGCAGTTGCAGGTGCAGCCCACGGACCATAGGGTGACCCACGGTCCGTGCTGGTGGTCCGTGGAGACCACCTGCAATCCTCCCCAGAAAGCTCTAAAAAATTCATCTAAGGTACGACCCACAGCCGGACCCATGGATCGTAGGTCAGGCCATGGAATGTGGTCCAGGTCTGTGGATCGATGCCCCAGTTTCCAGCCCCTGTTGCGAACGACGGCCGACCAGCACGGACCGTCAGTCAATCCACGGTCCATGGGTCTGGTCCGTCGGTTGGCGCCGACAGCAGTTAAGTCAGGGGTCTTTTGGTCTTTTCCTTATGCATTGGACCCATAAACTGCGTTGTTTAAACCCTAAACTACGTAGTTTTGGCCAGTTTAAGCCTAAAAACATAACTAGAACTTACCTAAGTCGGATCATTCATCAAAACTTAGAAAAATTAGAGCGTAAGAGCTCAAGAACCCTAGTTCAAGAACGCAGCAAAATTCCATCAGTTCCATCCCCGAAATCGATAGATTTCTCCGTAAAATTCGTCACCAGGAATGTGGGATTTCACTAGTGGGTTCCTTTCGCCCATTAGGTTCCCTAGAATTCAGTCAGAATCTTGATTCCCTTGATATTATCTAGACCTAGGGTTTCTAGAATTTCAGGAGATCATTATGAATTAGTTACTTTAATGTTCCTAATCAGATTATCATGATTTTAGTATTGTTTTGTATAGATGCTTTCATAAACTCAGAACCCTAGCTATGTAGTTTTTTTAGTTCATGAATTACACATGCTAGGTCAGTTATTTCAGATATACATGCCCCAGTTACCAATGTTTCATTATCAGTACATTAATGTTGCATTCTTAGATTCTGCATGTCAGTATTTTGAGCTATCTAGTATTAAAGAAATTCAGTCATAATGTGTTATTCACATAATCAGTTTGGAGTAGACTTAATATTGAGTTGGACTAGGGTTCAGCGTACCAGAATAGTCTCAGAACTACGTGCCCTGTAGGATGTAAGTCCCCTCTTTGGGCCTCATTTTAGTGATCAGCCAGTCATGCCTCTATACCTCTGGCAGGGTATATTGGGTCCTCTCGATGGGGCATATATATCGGACTCTACATTTAGCTCATGTGGTTTTATGTCGGTTATTAGTAGCTCTGTCACAGTCAGATTCTATTGCATTGACCATGTTATCAGTTACAGTCAGATTTTAGTCTCAGCATGTTATAAACTTGGTCATTCCATTCAATTAGTTCATGTTCAGTATTCTCAGTATTCTCAGCATAGTACCATGCTTATATCATATCATTGCTCAGTTATATGCTTTGTTCAGATATGTTAATATTCAGTTTTACTCTATCATGCATGCTCAGTACCTTTCAAGTACTGATGCATACTTTGCGCTACATCTTCTCGTGATGTAGGTCTAGGTTCTCAGCTTCCAGATCACGCATAGATCAGTTTTCGATCTCCAGTTCAGCAGCTTCAGTGGTGAGTCCTCATACTTCGAGGACAATAGACATGCTTTACACTTTAGTCTTTTTATTCAGTTTTTAGTTTGCTAGAGTTAGTTGGTGGCATGTCCCAACAACTTTAGTCAGTTAGAGGCCTTTTCAGACATAGCATTAGATTCAGCTTTAGATTTGAGTTTGATAGTTCAGTTGTTTATTAAAACTCATAGTTTCTTTATATATTCAGACTTAGAATAGGTATTCCACATCATTTCATGATTTAGCTTCCGCATATTATATTTTGATCAGAAATATTTTAGTATGCTTATGTTATGCCAGCAGGGTTAGCTATGGGTCACTCGTGATCCTAGGTCCCGTGTCTGGGTCCTGGGGGTAGCCCGGGGCGTGACAAACTTGGTATCAGAGCATTAGATTTAAGTGTCCTAGGATTTTTAAAAAGACGCACTAAGTAGAGTCCTTTTCATGGGTGTGAAGTGCACCACATCTTATGAGAGGGAGTTTACGAAGTGTTTAAAAAAAGCCTCACTTTCTCTATATTCTTATCGTGCGCTAACATGATATCTTTCTAATCCATCGTTATGTGTTTCAGATCATGCCTCCTCGTAGAGCTTACATCAGGAATGTGAATGCCAAGAACGCAAATGTAGCTCCTCCAGTCCCAGATTTGGAAGTTTTGAATGTAGAGTTTCGGAACCCTATCCAACTTTTGGCTCAGAGTGTGACTTACCAGAACAATCAGCAGGTTCCAGCTCCTGCAAATGCTAATGTTGGGTCAGCTGCAGCTAGAGTTCATGATTTTGTTAGGATGAATCCGTTTGAGTTCTTAGGATCGAAGATTGGTAAAGATCCCCAAAACTTCATTGATGAGGTCAAGAAGATCTTTGAAGTGATGCAAGTAACTGGTAATCATAGGGTTAAGTTGGCATCCTATCAGCTTAAGGATGTAGCTCATATCTGGTATACTGAATGGAAAGAGAACAGGGGTACAAATGCAGCTCCTATCACTTGGGAATGCTTTAGTGAGACTTTTCTGGATAGGGTTTTCCCAAGAGAGTTGAGGGAGGCAAGAGCTCAGGAGTTTATGAATTTGAGGCAAGGTAACATGTCAGTCCAAGAGTATGGACTCAAGTTCACCCAACTCTCCAGGTATGCTCATCACATGGTTGCCGATTCCAGTGCTCAAATGAACAAGTTTCTGTATGAAGTGTTAGACTTAGTGAAAACATAGTGCAGAAATGTTATGTTGCTGGAAAATATGAACATCTCTAGGCTTATGACTCATGCTCAGCAGGTTGAGGGAGATAAGATTAAGGAAATAGCTAAGGACAACAAGAAAGCTAGAACAGGTAACTATGAGTACTCTCAAAAGAAATCGGGTGGTGGAAATCACTCTCAATTTCAGCAGAAATCTTCAGCTCCAGCACCTCCATCAGCTAGTGTTCCATCCTCCAGGTTCCGACATGATCAGAAAGGTAGGGCATCAGGCGCTAAGTCTCAGGGGAGTGTTTCAGGTAACAGAACCTACCCAACTTGTCCTAAGTGTGGAAAGAACCATCTAGGCAAGTGTCTTGCAGGAAAGGAAGGATGTTTTGTGTGTGGTCAGTTTGGTCATAGGTTGAGAGATTGTCCTTCTTCTAAGCAGGGTCAAGGAGGTAATAATGGTAGAGCTCAGTCCACAACTTCAGCAGCACCAACAGGTCACCCGACTCAACAGGGTGACTCAACTGGTATAGGTAGCGGTCAACACCAAAGCAGGTTGTATGCTCTTCAGGCTTGCTAGGATCAGGAAGATTCTCCTGATGTGGTCACTTGTATGTTACGAGTTTTTAACTTAGATATTTATGCTTTGTTAGATCCAGGGGCTACTCTTTCCTTTGTAACTCCTTATATAGCATTCAAATTCGATGTTAGTCCAGAAACTCTCTCAGAACCCTTCTCAGTCTCCACTCCAGTCGGTGACCCAGTTTTAGCTAGACGGGTATATAGAAATTGCCCTGTCCTAGTGTCTTAGAAAGTCACCTCAGTAGATCTTGTAGAGTTAGAAATGGTAGACTTTGATATCATTCTAGGCATGGATTGGTTATATTCCTGTTATGCCTCGGTCGATTATAGAACTAGGATTGTTTGTTTTCAGTTTCCAGACGAACCAATCTTAGAATGGAAGGTAGTAGCTTAGCGTCTATGGGTCGATTCATTTCTTATCTTAAGGCCATAAAGATGATCTCTAAGGGTTATATCTATCATCTACTTTAGGTTAAGGATTCAAGCTCCGAAACCCCAACTCTTGAGTCAATTCCAGTTGTTAATGAGTTCCCAAAAGTGTTTCCAAAAGATCTTCCCGGAGTTCCTCCCGAAAGGGAAATCGACTTTGGAATTGATCTCCTTCCAGATACCCAGCCTATTTCTATTCCTCCCTAGAGAATGGCTACAGCTGAGCTTAGGGAATTGAAAGAGTAGTTGAAAGACCTTCTAGATAAGGGCTTGATCAGACCTAGTATTTTTCCATGGGGTGCACCAGTGTTGTTTGTGAAAAAGAAAGATAGTTCTATCAGGATGTGCATTGACTATCAGCAGTTGAACAAAGTCATAATCAAGAATAAATATCCCATTCCCAGGATTGATGACTTGTTTGACCAACTTCAGGGTGCTAGTCATTTTTCGAAGATAGACCTCAGATCCAGTTATCATCAGCTCAGAGTCAGAGATAGTGACATTCCAAAAACAGCCTTCAGAACTCGGTATGGTCATTATGAATTTGTAGTTATGTCATTTGTACTAACCAATGCTCTTGTAGCTTTCATGGATTTGATGAACAGAGTGTTCAAGCAGTATTTGGACTTGTTTGTTATCGTCTTTATTGATGATATCCTCATTTACTCTAGGAATGAGGAAGAGCATGCGACTCATTTGAGAGTTTTTCTGCAAACTCTCAAAGAATGCCAGTTGTTTTCTAAGTTTAGCAAATGTGATTTTTGGTTACAATCAATTGCTTTCCTCAGGCATATAGTATCTAGCGAAGGGATCCGAGTGGATTCTCAGAAAATAGAAGCGGTGAAACAATGGCCCAGACCTACCTCTCCTACAGATATCAAAAGTTTCTTGGGTCTGGCAGAAGGTTCGTGGAAGGATTTTCATCCATAGCCTCTCCATTGACTAAGTTGACTCAGAAAAAGGTTAAGTTTCAGTGGTCAGATGATTGTGAGAAAAGCTTTGCAGATTTGAAAACTAGGTTGACTACAGCTCCAGTTTTGACTCTACCAGAGGGTTCAGATGGTTATGTTATCTATTGTGATACATCCAAAGTCTGCCTATGTTGTGTATTGATGCAGCGAGGTAAGGTTATAGCTTATGCTTCTAGATAACTTAAGGTGCATTAGAAGAATTATCCGACTCATGACCTCGAGCTTACAACAGTGGTGTTTGTACTTATGATTTGGAGACATTACTTGTATGGTGTTCACGTGGATGTGTTCGCAAAGAATAAAAGCCTTCAGTATGTGTTCACCCAGAAAGAGTTGAATCTTCGCCAGAGGAGATGGCTTGAGTTCCTCAAGGATTATGACATGAATGTGCATTCAATGTAGTAGTAGATGCCCTTAGCAGACTATCTATGGGCAGTGTAGCACATGTTAGGGAAGAAAGAAAAGAACTAGCAAAGGATGTTCACATGCTTGCTCTCTTGGAAGTTCACCTTATGAGCATATCAGATGATGGTGTAACAGTTCAGAATGGGTCAGAATCTTCATTGGTAGCGGAGGTTAAGGAAAAGCAAGATAGTGATCCGATATTGCTTCAACTAAAGGGTGCAGCCCACCAGCAGAGAGTTGAGGTATTCTCCCAAGGGGGAGATGATGTGCTTTGCTATCAGGGTCGATTATGTGTTCCTAAGACGGGTGAGTTGAGACAACAGATTCTTGCAGAAGCCCATAACTCCATGTATTCTATTCATCCAGGCGCCATTAAGATGTACCGTGATCTGCGGGAAGTCTTTTGGTGGAATGGCATGAAGAGGGATATAGCAGGTTTTGTGGCTAAGTGCCCCAATTGTCAGCAAGTGAATGTAAAACATCAGAAACTAGGGGGTATGACTCAAGAGATCAACATTCCTACTTGGAAGTGGGAAGTGATCAACATGTACTTCATTACAGGTTTACCTCGTACTCGCAGACAACATGACTCCATTTGGGTGATAGTATATAGAGTTACTAAGTCTGCACGCTTTTTGGCTGTTAAGACTACAGACTCAGCGTAGGACTACACCAAGCTTTACATTAATGAGATAGTCAGGTTGCATGGGGTTCCTTTGTCTATCATCTCAGATAGAGGTCCTCAGTTTACCTCTAATTTCTGGAAGTCATTTCAGAAAGGTCTTGGTACTCAAGTTAATCTTAGCACAATGTTTCATCCGCAGATGGATGGTCAGGTAGAGCATACCATTCAGACCTTAGAGGACATGTTGAGAGGTTGTGTGATCGACTTCAAGGGTAGTTGGGATGATCACCTTCCTCTTATAGAGTTCACCTACAATAATAGCTACCATTCCAGCATTCAGATGGCCCCTTATGAGGCATTGTATGGGCGTAGATGTAGATCTCCAGTTGGTTGGTTTGAAGTAGGTGAAGCAGCCTTGATAGGACCAGATTCGGTTCATGATGCTATGGAAAAAGTGCAGGTCATTACATATAGACTTAATACAACCCAGAGTCACCATAAGTCCTATGCAGATGTAAGGAGAAGGGACTTGGAGTTCCAAGTTGATGATTGGGTTTTCCTGAAAGTGTCACCTATAAAGGGGATGATGAGGTTTAGCAATAAAGGAAAGCTCAGTCCTAGATATGTAGGCCCTTACAAGGTCTTGAAAATGGTTGGTAAAGTGGCTTACGAGTTAAAGTTGCCAGCAGAACTAGCAGCAGTGCATCCGGTCTTTCCCATTTCGTTGTTGAAGAAGTGTGTGGGTGATCCAGCATCCATAGTACCTTTAGAGAGTGTGGCTGTGAAAGATAGTCTCACTTATGAGGATGTGCCAGTTGATATTTTTGATCGTTAAGTTACAAGGTTGAGAAACAAAGAAGTCGCTTCAGTTAAGGTTTTGTGGAGGAGTCAGAGGGAGCTACTTGGGTAGCAGAAGTAGCCATGAAGACCAAGTATCTTCATCTCTTTCCTTCCGATTCCATTCAAGCATGAGGTAATAGTTCCTCTTCAGTTTTTCAGTCATTCATGCGCTGATTCAGTCTTAGTATCATGTTCCTTCAGTTTGTACTTGCCTTTTCAGCGTATTTGCATGTCCTTGGAACTCAGTTCAGTCAGAAATTAGTTTTTAGAAATTAATGGTAGGGTTTGCAGCTCTTTCCCTCCATATTCATCTAGTTTAGTCTTCATTCGAGGAAGAATGTTCCCAAGGGGGAGATAATGTAACACCCCGTATGCTAGAACAACCACAATGCAGATTTTCAGCAGTCGCAGGTGCAACCCACGATTGCCACCCACGGTCCGTGCTGGTGGTCTGTGGGAGGCCACCTGCAACCCTCCCTAAAAAGCTCTGAAAAATTCGTCTGAGGCACGACCCATAGACTGTAGGTCAGGCTACGGACCGTGGATCGATGCCCCAGTTTCCATCCCCAGTCGTGAACGATGGCCGACAAGCACGGACCGTCGGTCAATCCACGGTCTGTGGGTCTGGTCCATCGGTTGGCCCTGACAGCAATTAAATCAGGGGTCTTTTGGTCTTTTCCTTATGGTTTGGACCCATAAACTGCATCTCTTTAAACCCTAAACCACGTAGTTTTGGCCAGTTTTAGCCTATAAACATAACTAGAACTTACCTAAGTCAGATCATTCATCAAAACTTAGAAAAATTAGAGCGTAAGAGGAGAAAGAGGTCAAGAACCCAAGTTGAAGAAAGCAGCAAGATTCCATCAGTTCCAACCCCGAAATCGATAGATTTCTCCGTGAAATTCATCACCAGGTATGTGGAATTTCACTAGTGGGTTCCTTTCACCCATTAGGTCCCTAGAATTCAGTCAGAATCTTGATTCCCTTGATATTATCTAGACCTAGGTTTCTAGAATTTCAGCAGACCATTATGAATTAGTTACTTTAATGTTCCTAATCAAATTATCCTGACATTAGTATTGTTTTGCGTAGATGCTTTCATAAACTCAGAACCCTAGCGATGTAGTTCTTTTAGTTCATGAATTACACATGCTAGGTTAGTTATTTCAGTTATGCATGCCCCAGTTACGAATGTTTCATTATCAGTACATTAATGTTGCATTCTCTGATTTTACATGTCAGTATTTTGAGCTATCTAGTATTACAGAAATTCAGTCATAATCAGTTGTTCACATAATCAGTTGGGAGTAGACTTAATACCGAGTTGGACTAGGGTTCAACGTACTCGAATAGTCCTAGAACTATGTGCCTCGTACGATGTAAGTCCCCTCGGTGGTCATCATTTTAGTGATCACGCCAGTCATGCCTCTATACCTCTGGAAGGGTATATTGGGTCCTCTCGATGGGGCGTATACATCGGACTCCACATTTATCTCATGTGGTTTTATGTCGGTTATTAGTAGCTCCCTCACAGTCAGATTCTATTGCATTGACCATGTTATCAGTTACAGTCAGATTTCAGTCACATCATGTTATAAACTTTGTCATTGCATTCAGTTAGTTCATGTTCAGTATTCTCAGCATAGTACCATGCTTATATCATATCATTCCTCAGTTATATGCTTTGTTCAGTTATGTTATTATTCAGCTTTACTCTATCCTGCATGCTCAGTACCTTTCAAGTACTGACGCATATTCTGCGCTACATCTTCTCGTGATGTAGGTCCAGGTTCTCAGCTTCCAGATCACGCATAGATCGTTCCCAATCTCCAGTTCAGCAGCTTCAGTGGTTAGTCCTCATACTTCGAGGTCAATAGACATGCTTTACACTTTAGTCTTTTTATTTAGTTTTCAGTTTCTAGAGTTAGCTGGGGGCATGTCCCAGCAACTTTAGTCAGTTAGAGGCTTTTTCAGACATAACATTAGATTCAGCTTTAGATTTGAGTTTGATACTTCAGTTGTTTATTAAAACTCATAGTTTCTTTATATATTCAAACTTAGAATGGGTATTCCCCATCATTTAATGATTTACCTTCCGCATAGTATATTTTGATCAGAAATCTTTTAGTATGCTTATGTTATGCCACCAGGGTTAGCTTGGGGTCACTCGTGATCCTAGGTCCCGTGTCCACGTCCTGGGGGTAGCTCGGGGTGTGACAAGTTCACTGCCCAACAAACGGTCAGTTTCTCCTAAACTCAAATCTATTACATGAATATGTCGTTGAAGTATAAATCAGGGTTTAAGATCTTTTATTTGGCCTAAAGATTATGCCCTTGTGATTAAAAATGTTATGAGTTTTCAATGCACATTTAGTGTAGTTCATCGTTAGTATCTTTCTATTTGAGTATGTTGAGTTTTAGTTAGTAGTCTTACTTAGAATTATAAATTATTCAGTTGTGTGTCACTGTTTTGTTTGAAAGTATTTCCGCCTAAATCTGTATGTATTTTCATAAGATTTTATTTTGTTTCGTTTTCTGCGTTTTTCGTTTAAATAATCAGATAGTTTATGAAACTTGGATCACAAAAGTTATTAAGTGAAATGTTTGTTGGATTTCTCATTAAGTTCACAGCTTTGGATCCTTTCTTTCAGTTCCTATTTTAGTAACCAATATTTGATATTTTATCAATGCTAAATGAAAGATTTGTTACAGTAAAACTTAGGAACCATTTATGTATACAGTTTATCTCTTTCAAATTTTAACATAATTATCAAATTTCATTTGATGCTCTGTTAAGCCATATATATATATATATATATATATATATATATATAAGTTTTATGACTTGTTAAATCTTTTTATGTCTCTTGTCTTATATGCTTTTTTATTTTAAGTTGTTGAAATTGACTAGCCTACTATCTAATTCCTATTTCTCTTTTTCTATTTTTCACATGTACATACCGGAGTCGAAGAGTCTTCTTTTGAGACTCGACGTCACCACAAGGCTTGAAGCATGCATTATGTCTCCATTTGTGTCTCTCGCTTCTTAGAAATTCCATCCCAACAGAAATTACAAAGATAGGCGAGAGGAAATGATGATGATTCAGCTATAACTTTCCTTTAGTCGCTTATTCCTAACTTCATACTTGGATAACTCTCTTTCGGTTCTTTCACCATGGATACTTGTGTGTTTGTTTTGATAAGTTTGCTTGACATACTTATAAGTTAACTGATCTTTGATAAAAATAATTTGGAAAGCATTTAGTCACTCATGTGGTCAAACTTAGAGTTGAATATATTTCCTAAGTTAGTTTTGAGTCAATCTTGGATCCTTAAATTAATTAAAAATAATAATTTGTTTGCAAATTCTATGAAGTCCAGAAAATATTTTAACTCAATTTGCCATACAGGGTCACTTTGACGATTTATTTATTTTCTTAAAAAAAAGGATCATTTCAACAACAACAAATTGTTTTCTATACAAAGCCAACTCTTATTTTATGATTATCTTGATTCTCGTATTCGAGTGTGTAAATTCTCTAATTCTATGATATTTGCAAATATGTAAAACTACTACTTTACGCTTTTAAACACTACTCTATCCTTTTATTTTTAAATTAGTCAATTATTTTACGTTTTATCACTAATTTTCACTTGGCCTAATTAATTAATTTAAGTTCGGTCGGTTAACCATTTTTAATAGATTTTAAAGGATGCCTCACCCCTTCCCCTTAGAATAATTGAACCCTTACCTAGAATCCTATTTTTAGTAGACCTTAAAATGGAGTTAACTTTAGATAAATCTTTTATTAAATTTTAGGTGCCCTAATTCACCATAATAATTAGGTGGCGACTTCTTAAGTTAGATAATTAATTTAGGAATTACAAAATGTTGTACACTATTTTGACCCGATTAAAATGGGGTATAACAATAAACATCAAATTGAAAAAAATGTTAAAAACAGTTTACTGAATCTCAAAACTTTACTGAATATATTGAGTAAGAAACATAAGTTTTAAATAAAATATTTAAAACTTAAAGAGTCACCAAAAGCGTCTGAAGCCAATACTATACAAAGATGAGTGTCGGGACAAGACCTACGACTCCTCAAGGAAAGTACTACAATAACTCATAAAACAGGAGTCCTCAAGAAGCAAGGAGGTCTTACTCAAAAGTTGACGAGTAGATGGAGTGATCTCAACGAACTCTTATTGAGGATCATAAGAGCTTGTATCCGCATCATTAAAAGATGCTGGTTGAATAACATAGGTACATTGAATGTACGAGTATGTAATATAGTTGAATAACAAATAACTGAACTGATAAGGCTGCAATAGATAAAACATAAACTCAACTGAATGTAAAGAATTAAAGGAATGAAATTTAAAACATTACAAAAACACTTACTTATCTCTGAAACTTAACATAATAAGTGATATAATAAAAATACACTTTTAACTCTATTTGGGAGATTCTCTAACCGACAACCATCACTATGAACTACCGATGATACATTGTCTCACCCACGCTTCCAGAACAGTCCTATACCTAATCGGAGTATAGGACACCTCAACTAAGTGGATCCACTGAGCTATGCCCGAAGGCACTAGGGATTCATGTAAAAGGTATGATCCTTTACCAATGTTGGCTACATGGTTTATGAGGAATGTAAGTTGTCTGAACTCATCCCCATATCGATGCTCAATACTACTCCTAATAAATATATACTCATTCTCAAATGTATAAAACATGCTCTTTCTTTGATTTGAGATAATTGCTCAAACTATCCTCTTAAAACATGTGACTGCTCTGAAATATCTCTAAACTCATAAACTCATTTAGAAATTAAAGTTTCTATGTTCTTAAAATAATACTCTTTCTTTATATAAAAATGGAACATTTGGGAATAATCAGTTCCCTTAAACTTTACTCAAAATATCTATTTGAACTTTCCTCAAAACTCTGTTTAAAACAAAAATATTGGCTTTAAAAGATGCTCAAGATTTTATAACTCGAAAAAGGGTTCATGCTGAAATATAAACATGAACGAATCAACTCAACGATCTCAATAACAATATAGAAAACTCAATACTCAGAACTCAAGAACTCAGAACTCAAGGATACTACTCATCTCAAGAATACTCAATTTATATGGTTCATGTTGAAATATAGACATGAATGAATCAACTCAAGAACCTCAATGTATAACGTATAGCAATTCAAAAAAATTAGGAACAGAGTTTCAAAAAGGATCAGTAACTCAAGAACTCAAAATCAACTCAATAAAAACTCTTGAACTTTTCTCTTAAATTCACTTTAGTTTGGAATGTAAATTAAGACATGTGATTAGGACATGTAGGATCTCTCAAGGATTAATGGAGCCTTTAGGAGCTAATACAAAGAAGAGAACGTAGTCACGCTTCAAAGGAATACGTTCAGAAATAAACACGGAAAGAAAAAGGATCAGGCGACCCTGGCGCACTCGTGGCACGACGCCCCAGTAATCTTTGCTTACTGGTGGTGCGTCGCGCCAAGCCCCAAAGTACTAGGGATGGATTTGGATGTACTACTGGCGCATCATCCTAGCACTCTAGGCGTATTGGTGGCGTGCCGCCCCAACCCTTCCCTAACGACTTCGACAAATTTTTTTGGTCAAATTCAAGCTTCAAACTAGTTTAGAATTTTGGAATTTCTCCTAAAGACTTCTTGATTCTCAAACCCAACATGAATTCATAGAAATTTCCTACAATCAGAATTACAACTCATACTCAAGATCCTCAACCCAAGAAACTCAAAACTTCCATTGTAAAGAATTAAACTAAAATCAAGAATTACTCAAGAATATCTTAACATAACGATTTCATGGATGAATTTATGGATGAATTAGATGTATGGCGTGAGGATGAACAAATCCAACACTCTGAGAAGCCTTACATACCTAGGAAGAATGATATTCTTGGTGAAAACCACAATTCTTGAAGAATCTTGAACTTAGCCCTTTTTTCTTCTCTTGAAACCTCGCTCTAAATCCCTAAGTGCTTAGGAACGTCAATAGGTGATTTAGACTCTGATTAGACCCTTAATTATGTCAGTAAAAACGTGCTCAGACTAGTGGGAAAAAGGAAAAAGGAAAAAGACCAAAATACCATTTCCTAAAATGAATGGAATGCCTTAATAGAGAGGCTTTATTCAAACAACCATAACTTATTACTCGGAGCTCAAAATTTAGCAAAATTGGTGGTTTAGGAAAGAAGACTGAAAGACCTTCAATTTGATAGGTCATGGGCAACCTAAATATTTATGTGCTAAAAGATATGGCCAATTGAAGTTGACCAAAAACTAAAAAGTGATGGGTGACTTGAACGAATTTCTCTTTAGTTTTTTTTTTTTTGAAATTCGAGGCGTTATATCTAGTGACCTAACACAAAAAAATTAGAATTACTCTGCACAATCTTATTCACAAACGAAGAATGGTTCGAATCTAAACATAGAAATTTTTGAGATTTTACAATATCTCTCCTTTGGAATCAATCGCCCTCGAATGACGGCTGGATTGAGAATGAAAAGGGGTTACTCTTACTATCATTTTGACTTCTGAACTTGCCTACTAACATAGGCGAAACTGATTCCTATTAAGAATATGGAACTGTCTATGGCACATAAGTCAAGGACGATATGAGTTTGAACATAGTGATGCTCTATCTGAAGCTATTTGACTTGAAGCAAGGATATCTAGGCATGAAGTAAGAATATGAATATTATGCCTTGAGTTATATGACTGATAACTTTGAAGCTTAGAAACACTTCTCAACTATGATCTTCTTTCTTATTACCACACCTCATTGGCTGCAACTCATAGCTCCCACAAGGGTATATGACTACTCTTACCAAGGTCTGATTCTAACTGTATGCTCTCACTATATTCAAGTCTAACTCGAAATCACAAAATACTTAACATAAGGTGATTATTCTAATCTAAATCACAAGATTCGGGTTCTGTACCTCTATAGGAAATCTCATCCCAAGAATATTACTCCTTACCATCACATTCAACCAACCTCGAGTTTTAATCAAGAACCATCTAATGCATCATGTATTCATCAACATTCTACCAACTCCATATTCAAGCCTAATACTATAACCACTCCATGGACTCTTACTAACCAATCTTTATAAGAATTCCTCGTTCTCTTATCATTTCTACCAACTAAAATTTCATGCATTACTACACCTGACTTATTACTCATCGTAAAACCTTATCTCCTTCTTCCTCCACATTCATAACCTTAGAGGGAATAAACACACTATCACTATCACATAAGAAATAACAATCCTCTTCTCTCTCATCACAGAGTTATTATCAACAACACCACTCTCAAAACTAAAAAGGATCACTGAAAGAGCTTTAGGGTGAAAGATCATAAGCACAATTCATTCGAGAGTTTTGATATTAGAATATGCATGACATAACATTATTTTGCTAGCCGTTAAGATAAATCATGAATTTATGAAATTGAACATACTATAAGACATGAGTGCTTATATGAATAAGTTCATATCATGAGGTTGATATCCATAACTTTATGGAGTAAGATTGAGATCAATGGGCTAAAGTATTTGTCCCTCATTCTGGAAACTCAGCATAGATGTGAATCTCTCTAAAGTGTGTTAGCATAGGTCATAAACACAATTATGATATTAGAAATATCAACAAGATGTTGTAATAACTGAACTTGAGGAATAAAAAAGATTATGAATGGATGTTAGATTAACTCTTTCCGAAGACATCACTATCTCATTCTCAACACTTAACTTGATTTCTTATCTTATCATCCCCCCCACTAGGTTTGGAGTTGACACTCTAAAGCTATGGATCTATTCCCATCATCTCTAAACTGATCTACATTTGCTTTATTCTAATACTTGATAAAGGCTTATCCCATGGCTACTGAACCCTCTAAGTGCAGGTACTGCAGGTACTAGGGTTCCTTCTAAGATTTCTTTCTAAGATGCTTCTATTAACCTCTTCTCATTGGCTTATAAGGCCATTTCATCTAACTCTTAAGGGAAAAAAATAACGCTTACATCAGCCTATTCCACATTAACAACTCAAATATACTATCGAGGTACACATGAAAAATCATTAACTTAATATGAACCTCATCTGATTACATACAATCTCGGGTACACCTCTTAATGCTCTTGCTACTCTTACATCACGCCCCGAGCCTACACCCTAGACGTGGCCAGCACTCGAGAAATATTGCTGGCCCCAATCAAACCCTTAGTCGGGCTCAATACTCAGTGGAAGACTTAGTCAACATTAAAAGAACTCAAAAGTAAACTTTAACTCAATATCTCAAAAGATACTCTCAGAATATTTTAGAAATATAACATTCAACTGGCCTCAAAGGCAACTCAAGTGTAGAACATAACAACTGAAATGAACAAGACTCATGAACTACTACTATCTATCTATCTATGAAGCCTATAATACTATGAGGGATGTCGGGACAAGACCCCCGATCATCCTAAAAACTGAAGATAAATAAGAGATCCTCCAAAAAAAAGGAGGCTCACCAAACACTCTGGAACTCAACTGGATCAATGAAGCGCTGGTTGATGATCCTGGTTACCTGTATATGCATCATGAAAGATGTAGGTCAAATGGCGTCAGTACATGGATGTACCAGTATGCATGGGGAAATCTAAAACATGACATAAGCTTGAACTGGAGCTGAAGAAACAACTTACCTTATCTCAACTCAATCTCAACTCATTTCAATATAAAAGAAATAACAATAATGCGATATAAAGAAAAGCTTTTAAAACACTAGATAACAACTTAATTTATTGGAAAATACAATATAAATCAGTTTGTATGTAAAGATACAAAATAAACTATGTTTGGGAGATTCTCTAACCGACAAACATCACTATGAGCTATGTGATGATACAACGTCTCGCCCACGTTGCCAGAACTATCATATACGTTGTCGGAGTATAGAACTCCTAAACTAAGTGGATCCACTAAGCTATGCTTAAAAGCGATAAGGAATCATCTAAAAAGTATGACCCTTTCTACCCACGTTGGCTACATGGTTTATGGGGATTGTGAAATGTTTGAACTCTCCCCCATATCGCTGCTCAATACTACTCCCAAAATATTACTTCGCTCATATGTTTTTAAAAAAACATTTCCTCATCCTCAATATTTAGATTATTACTCAAAAGGTTTCTCTTAAAAGAGATAGTGCTCAAAACTCCTCATGAACATTTACACTTGGGAATACTTAGTTCCTATATATCATTTAAAAAAAAATGAACTCTACTCTACTCATCCTCAAACTCAAGTACTCAATCTTAAAACAGGGTTTTAAAAGATTGTAAAAGACTTCTCAAAATGATTCGAAAGAACTCTCAAGACATGACTCTTAACTCTACCTCGAATTTGAATTATGAATTCAAGGGTTATGATTTACGTTATGACTGATCTCTCGATGTTTATATGTAGTTTAGATTAGTTAGAATCAATAGAAAGTAAAAGTACACTTTAAAAGGACTTAGACGGAGTAAACGACGGAAAAAGGGTAGAGGCAGGTGACCCTGGCGCGGGGTGCCATCCCCTAAACTTCAGAGACTCAAATGTGGCGCACTGCTGGCGCGCCGCCCCAGCCCCTCCCCAAAACATTCCGACGAATTTTCTTCTTTGATTTTTGGCCCTAATTCGCCTAGAATCGAATGGTTTCTTCCCAACTCACAGAGATTCAAATATCCAACATAAGTGTAACACCCCGTATCTTAGACAGACCAGATTCCTGATTTGAGAAACTACAGGTGCCACGGACCGTAGGGTGACCCACGGTCCGTCCTGGTGGTCCGTGGATCACCACCTGGAGCCCCTCCCAGGAAAAAAAACCTAGAAAATAATTCAAAGTCCAGACCTACGCCAAGACCTACGGACAGTAGGTCAGACCACGGTCTGTGGTCCAGTACCATAGGTCGAACCCCTGATTTCAACTTCCAGAACTCCAAAAATTATGCCAAGGCACGACCCACGACCAAGACCTACGGACCATAGGTCAGACCACGGGCCGTGGTCCAGGTCCGTGGATCGTGGCCTTTAGGTCCGAGCCACAGAACCCCATCGACGGTTGACCAGCATGGACCATGGGTTAGTCCACGGACCATCGGAGGCCCTGACAGCAATTAAGTCAGGGGTCTTTTGGTCTTTTCCTTATGCATTGGACCCCTAAACTACGCAGTTTTGGTCAGTTTAAGCCTAAAAAATTAATTAGAACTTACCCTAGTCAATTAATTCTCCAAAATTTAGCAAACTCGGAGCAAAAAAGGAGAAAGAGTCGACCAAACCCCTTTCCAAGAACGCAACAAGGTTTCATCAGTTCCAACCCTGAAATCGAAAGATTTCTTCATGGATTCGTCACCAGGTATGTGGCATTTCACTAGTGGGTTCCTTTCATCCATTAGGTCCCTAGAATTCAGTCAGATTCTTGATTGCCTTCGTATTATCTAGACCTAGGGTTTCTAGAATTTCAGCAGATCACTATGAATAAGTTACTTTAATGTTCCTAATCAGATTATCATGATTTGAGTATTGTTTTGCGTAGATGCTTTCATAAACTCAGAACCCTAGCTATGTAGTTCTTTTATTTCATGAATTACACATGCTAGGTCAGTTTTTTCAGATATACATACCCCAGTTACGAATGTTTCATTATGAGTTCATTAATGTTGCATTCTCAGATTTTGCATGTCAGTATTTTGAGCTATCCAGTATTACAGAAACTCAGTCATAATGTGTTATTGACATAATCAGTTGGGAGTAGACTTAATACCGAGTTGGACAAGGGTTCAGTGTACCCGAATAGTCCCAGAACTACGTGCCCCGTAGGTTCTAAGTCCCCTCTGTGGGCATCATTTTAGTGATCACGCCAGTCATGCCTCTATACCTCTGGCAGGGTATATTGGGTCCTCTCGATGGGGCGTATACATTGAACTCCACATTTAGCTCATGTGTTTTTATGTCGGTTATTAGTAGCTCCCTCACATTCAGATTCTATTGCATTAACCATGTTATCAATTACAGTCAGATTTCAGTCTTAGCATGTTATAAACTTAGTCATTGCATTCAGTTAGTTCATGTTCAGTATTTCCAGTATAGTATCATGCTTATCTTTATCATTGCTCAGTTATATGCTTTGTTCAGTTATGTATATTGTTAAGCTTTATTCTATCATGCATGCCCAGTACCTTTCAAGTAATGAAGCATACTCTGCGCTACATCTTCTCGTGATGTAGGTTCAGGTCCTCAACATTCACATCATGCATAGATCGGTTCCCGATCTCCAGTTCAGCAACATCAGTGGTGAGTCCTCATTCTTCGAGGATGATTGACATGATTATTCTTCTACTTTCAGTCTTTAGTTTTAGTTTTTTCTAGATTTAGCTAGGGCATGTCCCAGCATTTCTAGTCAGTTAGAGGCTTTATTTAAGACAGAGTTAGATTCAATTTTAGCTTGGAGTTTGATATTTCATTTGTCGTTAAACTCTCATATTATATATTCAGACTTAAAATGGGTATCCCCCATCACTTTCAATTTATCTCATGTTCAAGCTTCCGCACAAAATTATCTTATTTCAGTTATCATAATATGCTTATGGTATGCCAGCAGGGTAAGCTTGGGGTCACTCGTAATCTTAGGTCCCGTTTCTGCATCCTGGGGGTAGCTCGGGGCGTGACAAACTTGGTATCTGAGCATTAGGTTTAAGTGTCCTAGGATATCTGAAAAGCTGCACTAAGTAGAGTTTTTTTCATGGGTGTGAAGTGCACCACATCTAATGAGGGGGAAGCTACGAAGTATTTTAGGAAAGCCTCACTTTCTTGATGGTCTTATCGTGCATTGGTATGATCTCTCTCTAACTCATTGTTATGCATTTCAGATCATGTCTCCTCATAGAGCTAACGCAAGGAATGCTAACGCAGCTCCTCCAGTCCCAGATCAGGAAGTTTCGAATGCAGAGTTTCAGAACGCCAACTGTTGAGTCAGTTCCAATAGTTAATGAGTTCCCAGAAGTGTTTCCAGAAGATCTTTCCGAAGTTCCTCTCGAAAGCGAAATTGACTTCGGAATTGACCTCCTTCCAGATACCCAGCCTATTTCTATTCCTCCTTACAATATGGCTCCAGCCGAGCTTAAGGAATTGAAAGAGCTGTTGAAAGACCTTCTAGATAAGGGCTTCATCAGACCTAGTATTTCACCATGGGGTGCACCAGTGTTGTTTATGAAAAAGAAAGAGGATTCTCTCAGGATGTGCATTGACTATCGGCAGTTGAACAAAGTCACAATCAAGAATAAGTATCCCATCCCCAGGATTGATTACTTGTTTGACCAACTTCAGGGTGCGAGTCATTTTTCGAAGATAGACCTCAGATCCAGTTATCATCAGCTTAGAGTCAGAGATAGTGACATTCCTAAAACAGCTTTCAGAACTCGGTATGGTCATTATGAATTTGTAGTTATGTCATTTGTACTAACCAATGCTCCTGCAGCTTTCATGGATTTGATGAACAGAGTGTTCAAGCAGTATTTGGACTTGTTCATTATCGTCTTTATTGATGATATCCTCATTTACTCTAGGAATGAGGAAGAACATGTGACTCATTTGAGAGTTGTTCTGCAAACTCTCAAAGATCGCCAGTTGTTTGCTAAATTTAGCAAATGTGATTTTTGGTTACAATCATTTTCTTTCCTTGGGCATATAGTATCCAACAAAGGGATCTGAGTGGATTCTCTAAAAATAGAAGCAGTGAAACAATGGCCCAGACCTACCTCTCCTACAGATATCAGAAGTTTCTTGGGTCTAGCAGGTTATTACAGAAGGTTCGTGGAAGGATTTTCATCCATAGCTTCTCCATTGACTAAGTTGACTCAGAAGAAGGTTAAGTTTCAGTGGTCAGATGATTGTGAGAATAGCTTCGCAGAACTGAAAACTAGGTTGACTACAACTCCGGTTTTGACTCTACCAGAGGGTTCATACAGTTATGTTATCTATTATGATGCATCCAGAGTCATCCTAGGTTGTGTGTTGATGCAGCAAGGTAAGGTTATAGCTTATGCTTCTAGACATCTTAAGGTGCATGAGAAGAATTATCCGACTCATGACCTCGACCTTGCAGCAGTGGTGTTTGCACTTAAGATTTGGAAATACTACTTATATGGTGTTCACGTGGATGTGTTCACAGACCATAAAAGCCTTCAGTATGTGTTCACCCAGAAAGAGTTGAATCTTCGCTAGAGGAGATTGCTTGAATTTCTCAAGGACTATGAAATGAATGTGCTTTACCATCCTGGTAAGGCCAATGTAGTAGCAGATGCCCTTAGCAGACTATCTATGGGTAGTGTAGCACATGTTGAGGAAGAAAGAAAAGAACTAGCAAAGGATGTTCACAAGCTTGCTTGCTTGGGAGTTCTCCTTATGAGCATATCAGATGATGGTGTAACAGTTCAGAATGGGTCAGAATCTTCATTGGTAGTGGAGGTTAAGGAAAATCAAGACAGTGATCCGATATTGCTTCAACTAAAGGGTGCCGTTCATCAACAGAGAGTTCAGGTATTTTCCCAAGGGGGAGATGGTGTGCTTCGCTATTAGTGTCGATTATGTGTTCCTAAGATGGGTAGTTGAGACAAGATATTCTTGCAGAAGCCCATAATTCTAGATATTCTATTCATCCAGGCGCCACTAAGATGTACCGTTATCTATGGGAAGTCTTTTGGTGGAATGGCATGAAGAGGGATATAGCAGATTTTGTGGCTAAGTGCCCCAATAGTCAGCAAGTGAAGGTAGAACATCAGAAATCAAGGAGTATGACTCAAGAGATCAACATTCCTACTTGGAAGTGGGAAGTGATCAACATGGGCTTCATTACAGGTTTACCTCGTACTCGCAGATAGCATGACACCATTTGGGTGATAGTAGACAGAGTTACTAAGTCTTCAAGCTATTTGGCTGTTAAGACTACAGACTCGGCGGAGGACTACGCCAAGCTTTACATTAATGAGATAGTCAGGTTGAATGGGGTTCCTTTGTCTATCATCTCAGATAGAGGCCCTCAGTTTACCTCTAATATCTGGAAGTCATTTCAGAAAGGTCTTGGTACTTAGGTTAATCTTAGCACAACATTCAGACCTTAGAGGACATGTTGAGAGCTTGTGTGATCGATTTCAAGGGCAGTCGCCTATAATAATAGCTACCATTCCAGCATTCAGATGGCCCCTTATGAGGCATTATATGGGCGTAGATGTAGATCTCCAGTTGGTTGGTTTGAAGTAGGTGAAGCAGCCTTGGTAGGGCCAGATTTAGTTCATGATGCTATGGAGAAAGTGCAACTTATTAGAGTTAGACTTAAGACAGCCTAGAGTCACCAGAAGTCTTATGCAGATGTTAGGAGAAGGGAATTAGAGTTCCAAGTTGATGATTGGGTCTTCCTGAAAGTGTCACCTATGAAGGGGGTGATGATATTTGGCAAGAAAGAGAAGCTCAGTCCCAGATATGTAGGCCCTTACAAGATCTTAAAAAGGGTTGGTAAAGCGGCTGATGAGTTAGAGCTACCAGCAAAACTAGCAGCAGCGCATCCGGTCTTTCACGTTTCGCTATTGAAAAAGTGTGTGGGTGATCCAACATCCATAGTACCTTTAGAGTGTGTGGATGTGAAAGATAGTCTCTCTTATGAGGATGTACCAGTTGAGATTCTTGATCTTCAGGTTAGGAGGTTGAGAAACAAATAAGTCGCTTCAGTTAAGGTTTTGTGGAGGATTCAGTCAGTAGGGGGAACTACTTTGGAAGGAGAAGCAGCCATGAAGGCCAAGTATCCTCACCTTTTTCCTTCCGATTCCATTCCAGCTTGAGGTAATAGTTCCTCTCCAGTTTTTCAGTCATCTATGCGCAGATTCAATCTTAGTATCATGTTCCTTCAGTTTGTACTTGCATTTTCAGCGTATTTGCATGTCCTTGGAACTCAGTTCAGTTAGAAATCAGTTTCTAGAAATTTGTGGTAGGGTTCGCAATTCTTTCCCTCCATCTTCAGCTAGTTTAGTCTTCATTAGAGGACGAATGTTCCCAAGGGGGAGATAATGTAACACCCTGTATCTTAGAGAGACCAGATTCCATATTTTAGAAGCTACAGGTGCGACTGTCGGTCCCCACCCAGGAACGTAGGGTGACCCATGGTCCGTCCTGGTGGTCCGTGGTTCACCACCTAGAGCCCCTCCTAGAAAAAAAACCCAGAAAATAATTCTAAGTCCCGACCTACGGACCGTAGGTCAGACCACGGTCCGTGGTCCAGGGCAGTAGGTCGAACCCCAAATTTCAACTCCCAAAACTCCAAAAAATTCTGCCAAGGCACGACCCACGATGAGGACCTACGGACCGTAGGTCAGACCACGGGTCGTGGTCTAGGTCCGTAGATCGTGGCCTTCAGATTCAAGCCCCAGAACCCCATCGATGGTTTACCAGCACGGACCGTGGATCAGTACATGGACCACCGGTGTCCCTGACATAAGTTAAGTCAGGGGTCTTTTGGTCTTTTCCTTATGCGTTGGACCTCTAAACTACGTCGTTTAACCTCTAAACTACGTAGTTTTGGTAAGTTTAAGCCTAATAACTTAATTGGAACTTAACCTAGTCAATTCATTCTCCAAAATTTAGCAAACTCAGAGCAAAAAAGGAGAAAGAGTCGACCAAACCCTTTCCAAGAAAGCAACAAGGTTTCATCAGTTCCAGCCCTGAAATCGAAAGATTTCTCCGTGGAATTCGTCACCAGGTATGTGGGATTTCACTAGTTGGTTCCTTTCACACATTAGGTCCCTAGAATTCAGTCAGATTCTTGATTCCCTTCATATTATCTAGACCTAGGGTTTCTAGAATTTCAGCAGATCACTATGAATTAGTTACTTTAATGTTCCTAATTAGATTAACATGATTTTAGTATTGTTTTGCGTAGATGCTTTCATAAACTCAGAACCCTAGCTATATAGTTCTTTTAGTTCAGGAATTACACATGCTAGGTCAGTTATTTCAGATATACATGCCCCAGTTACGAATGTTTCATTATCAGTACATTAATTTTGCATTCTCAGATTTTGCATGTCATTATTTTGAGCTATCCAGTATTACAGAAACCCAGTCATAATGTGTTATTGACATAATCAGTTGGGAGTAGACTTAATACCGAGTTGGACTAGCGTTCAGCGTACCCGAATATTCCCAGAACTACGTGCCCCCATAGGTTCTAAGTCCCCTCTGTGGGCATCATTTTAGTGATCACGCCAGTCATGCCTCTATACCTCTGGCATGGTATATTGGGTCCTCTCGATGGGGAGTATACATCAGACTCCACATTTAGCTCATGTGGTTTTATGTCGGTTATTAGTAGCTCCCTCACAGTTAGATTCTACTGCATTGACCATGTTATCAGTTACAGTCAGATTTCAGTCTTAGCAAGTTATAAACTTAGTCATTGCATTCAGTTAGTTCGTGTTCAGTATTTCCAGTATAGTATCATGCTTATCTTATATCATTGCTCAGTCATATGCTTTGTTCAGTTACGTATATTGTTCAGCTTTATTCTATCCTGCATGCTCAGTACCTTTCAAGTACTGACACATACTCTGTGCTACATCTTCTCGTGATGTAGGTTCAGGTCCTCAGCATTCAGATCAAGCATAGATCGGTTCCCAATCTCCAATTCAGCAGCATCAGTGGTGAGTCCTCATTCTTCGAGGACGATTGACATGATTATCCTTCTACTTTCAGTCTTTACTTTCAGTTTTTGCTAGGTTTAGCTGGGGCATGTCTCAGCATTTCTAGTTAATTAGAGGCTTTATTTCAGACATAGTTAGATTCTGTTTTAGCTTGGAGTTTGATATTTCATTTGTCGTTAAACTCTCAGATTATATATTCAGACTTAGAATGGGTATCCGCCATCACTTTCAGTTTATCTTATGTTTAAGCTTCCGCACAAGATTATCTTATTTCAGTTATCATTGTATGCTTATGTTATGCCAGTAGGGTTAGCTTGGGGTCACTCGTGATCCTAGGTCTTGTGTCCGCGTCCTAGGGGTAGCTCGGGGCGTGAAAATAAGTACATGAAAATCTACAAAAAACAATCCTCAAACTCCTAACATTCATCTCAAGAACTCATCAAACTCATCATTAACGATTTAAGAATGAAACTTCAAGAAACTCTTTAAGAACTCAAGTTATTCAACCTCAAGAATGAAATTATGAATTTAAAATCACATGATTGGTGTGTGGGTGAACGAACTTAACACTATGAGAGCATACATACCTTAATTTTGTGAAACAAATCCTCGATTCGCCAGAACCCTGATCGTTCTTCCTTTTCTCCTCTTTTCCTCTTCTTGAAATCCTCTGTAAACCCGAAGAGTATTTTAGGATTGTGAAAACTGACCCAAATCAATTTAGACCCCTAAAATATTAATAAAATTGCTTAAACTTGAAGGGGTAAGGAAAATACCAAAATACCCCTCACTAATTCGGGTAAATTTCCTTAAATGGACAGGCTGACTTCAAATTAGCATATCTTTCTCATCCGAACTCAAAATTTAGTAAACTTGGTGGCGTTGGATAGAGGATTCAATGAACTTTCATTTGGTATCTCATGGGCCACCTAACTCATCCTCTACTGAAAGTTATAGTTGTTTGAAGTTGACCCATAACTCACAACTCAAGCATAACTTGCAAGATTTCAGATTTGGCCCTTTTCAAATTAGTTCTTTCTAAATTTAGCTTTTTCTAAAGCGGGATGTTACAATATCTCCCCCTTGGGAACATTCATCCTCGAATGAGATCACTCTAAAGTAGAACGAAGGCCGGAAGCCTCTAACACCCAACTCAAACACTCAACATGCAATTTAACACAACATTTCAACTTAAAAGGTAACAAAAAAAAATTTAGTACCTTGATTTAGAATTTCTCCGGACTCAAAGAGATGTGGGTATCTCTTCTTCATATCCTCTTCAGCCTCCCACATTGCTGCCTCGACAAACTAGTACATCCATAAACCTTGAGTGATGCAACCTCCTTGGTTCTCAACTTTTGAACCTGGCGATCCAGAATCTACACGGGAATCTCCTCGTAAGATAGGCTGTCCTTAATACCAATATCTTCAGTCGGTATCGTAAGTGAAGGATCGCCCATACACTTCTTCAACATTGAAATGTGGAATACCGGATGGACTGCTGCTAACTCTGACAGTAGCTCCAACTCATAGGCTACATTGCCAATCCTCTTAAATATCCTATATGGACCAATATACTGGGGACTAAGCTTCCCCTTCTTGCCAAACCTCATAACACCCTTCATGGGTGAAACCTTCAAGTAAACCCAATCATCCACCTCAAACTCTAAGTCTCTTCTCCTAACATCTGTATAGGATTTCTGACGACTCTGCATTGTTTTCAACCTTTCTTGAATAGTCTTCACTTTCTCCATAACTTGATGAACCAAGTCTGGTCCTATCAACCCAGCTTCCCCAACCTTAAACCATCCAATAGGAGATCTAAATCTTCTCCCATAAAGAGTCTCATAAGGAGCCATCTGGATGTTGGAGTGATAACTATTGTTGTAAGCAAATTCAATGAGAGGTAAGTGATCATCCCAATTACCTTTGATATCGATCATACACGCCCTCAACATATCCTCTAAAGTCTGAATCATACGCTCTGCTTGACCATCAGTCTGAGGATGAAAAGCAGTACTAAGGTTCACCTTCGAACCCAAACCCTTCTGGAGAGACTTCCAAAATTATGCGGTGAATTGCGCACCTCTAGCTGAAATGATGGACACCGGAACTCCATGACGTCTGACTACCTCTTCAATATATAACTTAGTATAATCTTCTGCTGAAAAGGTAGTCTTTACCAGTAAGAAATGGGATGATTTAGTCATCCGATCTACAATCACCCAAATCAAATCATGCTTTCTGCGAGACCGTGGTAAACCAATAATAAAATCCATATTGATCATCTCCCACTTCCATTCCGAAAGTTCTATGTTCTGAGCCATACCACCAGGCCTACGGTGCTCTACCTTGACTTGTTGGCAATTCGGGCACGTAGCAACGAACTCTGCAATACACTTCTTCATACTACTCCACCAATAGACTTCTCTCAAGTCACGATACATCTTTGTGGAATCCGAATAGATAGAATATCTGGAGCTATGAGCTTCCTCCATGATCCTCTCTTGAAGTTCATCCACCTTGGGTACACACAATCTACCTTGATACTTCAATACACCATCTCCCCTTGTTCAAAATCCATCTTTTTTTGCTTATGAACATTTGCCTTCAATTCAAGCAAAACAGGATCTTGGTCTTGTCTCTCTTTCACTTCGAACACTAGTGATGATTCTGCCCCATTCATCACCACTACTCCTTCTTCATTGGAATCCATTAATCGGACTCCCAATCGTTCAAGTTTGTGCACATCTTTGGTTAACTCTTTCTTATCTTCCTCAACATGGAAAGTACTACCCATACACAACCTGCTCAAACCATCAGTAACAACATTAGTCTAACTTGGGTGATAGAGAATACTCATGTCATAGTCTTTGATTAACTCCAACCACCTCCTATGTCTGAGATTAAGCTCTTTCTGACGGAATACATACTGAAAACTCTTGTGATCGGTGAACACATCAACATGAACACCATAGAGATATGACGCCATATTGTCAAAGCAAATACTACAGTAGCTAACTCTAAATCATGGGTTGGGTAATTCCTCCCATGAATCTTAAGCTGTCTAGAGGCATAAGCTATAACCTTGCCATTTTCCATCAACACACAACCCAATCCAACTCTAGACGCATCACAATATACAACAAAACCTTGCGTAACTTCTGGTAAAGTCAACACTCGGCCAGTAGTCAACCTAGTTTTCAATTCCTGAACGCTCCTCTCACAAGCTTCAGACCATTGAAACTTTGTTTTCTTCTGAGTCAACTTAGTCAGTGGGGATGGAATAGATGAAATCCCCTCGACAAACCTCCTATAATAACCAACTAATCCCAAGAAACTCCTAATATCAATTGGAGATGTGGGTCTAGGCCAATTCTGTAACACCCCAGAAATTTAGTAGGCTAAACTAGAGCTAAACGTGAGGATTAACGTCAAGGAAGAAGGGAAAGGGACAAGGGAGTGGGCTAGGGCAGCCTACCTTTGAGTAGGCACTGCCTCACCTACCACGCCCACCACCACGGCTCGTGGTCAAGACCACGGCTTTGGTGAGGCTCATGGTCGACTAGGTAGTAGCCTCCCCAAATCTGCCCAAAACAAGCTCCTCTTCATGAGCCACTTCGCAGCTCGTGGGAAGGCTTGTGGAGGGGAGTTCATTGTGTGAGGGTGGAAAGGAAGTGGCAAGCCACTGCCTCAAGGCTGACAAGAGGGACAACGGCTCGTGGCAAGCACCACGACTCATGGAGCCCTCCGTGAAGATGCCTTGGACTTGTGGGCTAAAGGCACTTGTTGCCTAGCCACTGTCTCAAGTCCACGAAGGGGACCACGGTTTGTGGTCATGACCACAGCTCGTGGGACCCCACGTGAGGCCTAGGCAGCCCACACAAAGTGTATGGTGTTTTGGGTAATTCCGGTTTTAATCCCACTTAAGTGAGGTCGTTTTGCCTTAACTTAGGGTCACTATATAAGTCATTTTAACCCACAATTCCACCCATTCAACTCATTATTTCCAAAACCCAAATCAATTCCAAAAGGTCATCCTCCCTAAAATATTCTCTCTCTAGAACTTGAAGAAGAAGAAGAAAAAGGAAGTTGGAGCTAGGGTTAAAGAAGCAAGGTTATTCACATCAAATTCATTGGGCTTTGTTGTTAAGGTATGGTAACATTCATCCATGGATAGATTTCATCCATCGAACCCCTTCAAAATCCTAATTTCAAAGTTAAAAATCCCCAAATGTTAGGGTTTGATTCCAAGTCATGTGTTCCTTTCAAAATCTATTCTAATGACTGAATTATGATATATTTAGCATGAATTGATGATTTCCTACGGTTTTTATGATGAATCCCCAAGAACCCATGAAATCTCCATATTTCTCAATTGTAATCTTGTGATGTGGGTCTTTGTTGATGAAAGAAGAATGTTATGAAATTATGCATGTAGTGATTGGGTTACTTGAATTATGATGATATCCATGTCTAATCCTTGAATTCTAGATGTGTTGATTGAAAGTGAGCTTTGAACCTTGAAAGGGCAAAGTATGAAATTATTTATGTTTTATGAAATCTATGTAATGCTTTAAGGATACTTTGAGTGTGAAGTGTCAATGATTATGATAATGTTGTTGTGTTTATTGAAAGGCTATTCTCATGAACACCTAATGAACATGATGTGAAAGGTTTTCTCACATAATGAAGATTCTAGGTTGAAAGGCTTTCTCACCTAATTGAATCTAATAATTTCATGTAGACATGAACGGTGAAAGGTTATTCTCCCGCATGGTCTAAGAGATATCCTAATTAACTAGTGTGGATTGATTGTCAAAGACATCCTTACATGAAACATCAATTAAGTAAGACTTAATAAGTACTCCGTGGGATTAATGCTTAGCACCGAGTGGATATTGCAAATGAGATGGAAGCTCTACCGTCAGAAAGGCCGGGTTTCTAGAAGCAATCTCATGAGATGGAAGCTCTTCCGTCAGAAAGGCCGAGTTTCTAGTAACAATCTCCTTATCCCATAAACTACGTGCCCCCATAGGATATTTAGCTAGTGGATCCACCTAAGCTAACAAACCATGGTTCTACCTTAGGCAAGTAGGACAACCCTTTTCGGTGTGGTAACACCGGGTGATCATGTTATAGCTTACATGGTCTCATGTCGGTTAAGGCTTATTCCCACAATAAGAATAAGAATATGACTTTTGAACTATGGTTACTCAGTAAGCTTTTTATATGAGTTTTCAAAGGTTTTAAAGATGATGATGACTATGTTTGCTATGTTTATGACTTATGATTTTCTACTATTTTTATGATGATGTTTAAACTTGGTAAAGTGCATGCTTTCAAATTAAATGTCCCCTTTTGCATGATTTCAATGTTTTTAAGCATGCATATCATACTTAGTGTATTTTTGTACAAACACCTACTTTACCTACATTTTCCCCAATTGTAGGGTCTAGTTCTCGAGGTGATCATTCTAGTGGCTAGAGCTTGGACTTGAGCATCTTCTGAGATTGGTGAGTCCTCGTGGTTCGAGGATGGCTTTTTCCTATGTCACAGTTTCGCTTCATGTATTTCCCTTTTTGGACATGTTGTATGGGCTAGGCCCTATTTCATTCAAACATTATAATAGATGGCTATATTGAGACTTAATGTCTAGACTTCCGCTTTCGTTTATGAAAATTTTAGACTTGAAATGTGTTTTTACTCTTGTTGTTCTATTGCTTATGTTATGAGGACTAAGTGGCTTGTATGGAGTCCGTCGGGGTTCTATACGCCATGTTACGTCTAGGGGGTACCCCTGGGTCGTGACAAACTTGGTAATCAGAGCACAAGGTTTAGAATGATTCTAAGATTATGTCTCATAAGCGACGTCTAGTAGAGTCATGTTCATGAGTGTGAAGCGCGCCACATTTATGAATGAGAAGCTACAAGATGTTTAGGAAATTTCACTTATTTCATTACTCTTAAGTCGTGCGATAGAGTTTAACTCTATAAGGTCTTTCTCCTAATCCTTACCCGATGGTCTACAAGATATGACTACTCGACTGGCTTTCGCTAGAAGGAATGAGGAAGACAATGTGAATCAAGGAGATCCTCCTCAAGCTCCGGTTGATCCTTTAGCTGAGAATGTTACAAATGTGGAGTTTAGGGTGGTTTTCAAGTTTTGGCTCAAGTTGTGACGGATCAAGCCAATAGAGAGGTGATTGCTCCCGTGAACCCTAATGTGAATTCGGTGGCTTCAAGAGTGAGGGATTTTGCAAGAATGAACCCCTCCCCCCCCCCCAAATTTTATGGCTCCAAAGTGGAGGAGGATCCTCAAAGGTTTATCGACGAGGTCTATAAGGTAGTTGCTATTATGGGAGTGAATCTGGAAGAGAAGGCGGAGTTAGCCGCTTACCAATTGAAAGATATTTCTCAAGTGTGGTATGATCAATTGAAGGGGGAGAGGCCGGTAGGAGCGGGTCCCGTAGAGTGGGAATTGCTTAATTCGGTGTTTCTTGATAGGTTCTTTCCCCTTAAGTTGAGGAAAGCTAAGATGCAAGAGTTCATTAACCTCCGTCAAGGAAGTATGAGTGTGAGTGAGTATGCTCTAAAGTTCACCCAACTATCCAAGTATGCTCCAACTATGGTGGTGGATTCAAGGGCTAAGATGAACAAATTTGTGATGGGAGTGTCCAACATGTTAGTCAAAGAATGCCATACGGCAATGCTTGTTCCAGATTTGGATATTTCATGTCGCATGGTGCATGTCCAACAAATGGAGGAAGAGAAACTCAAGGAAAATAATAGGTAGTGTAAGGTGTCTAATTTTTTTGTTCGATTGAATAGGGAATTGGTCGTTGTTCATTCCAGAAGGCTTATACCCGTCCGTCCTGATAGTGAGCTCCTTTCAAAGTTGCAAACACAATACCTAGTGTAAGTTTGTACCATCTTCTTTCTCATTTCGAGGAAAAGGTGTGGAAGGAAAAGTAAACAACGGAGGGATCCGAATCAAACCTAAATGGGAATGAAATGAAAAGACTTTTTCAAAACCTAGCATTAAGGGCATTACGACTATATATGAGAGGAATAGAGAATAACTCGTGATTGGTGTGGAGGGGAAGATCTGTTTATGATATAGTTCAAGAAAGAGTAAGGAAAACAATAGGGAGGTAAAGAGGGCTAGGACCGATGATGGGAACTTCTCCAATGAAAGGTCCGATGGACAAGGTCGGCCTAGGTTTAAACAAAGATCTTCCGGTCAAGGCTCCTCAAATGCTCCTCCAATGGTCAACAAGGATAGGGTGTCTAACCCTAAACCTCAAGGAGGAAATGGTAGTGGATCTTCTATGGAAAGGCCTACTCATGTGAAATGTGGGAAGAAACATGATGCTAAGTCCCTAGCCGGCACGGATGTTTATTTGGTTGTGGTAAGAGTGGTCATCAATTGAGGAATTTCCCGACACTTGCATCTAAAGGAAGGGAGGGCAATCAAGCTCCTCCTAATGGTTCAAATTCTAATGCTCCCAACCAAAACCGCTACTATGCTCTCCAAAACTAAGGTGACCAAGAAAGCTCCTCGAACGTAGTCACCGGTATGTTAAAAGTTTTCCATATAGATGTGTATGCCTTATTGGATCCCGGTGCTACTTTGTGACGCCATATGTGGCGACGAGATTCGATGTGCTCCATGATATGTTGTTAGAAACTTTTTCTTCCTCTACTCCTGTTGGTGATTCTGTTGTGGCTTATAGGGTCTATAGAAGATGTTCCGTTTCCTTATCCCATAGAGTTACTCTTGTTGATTTGGTAGAGCTTGACATGTTAGACTTTGATTTATTTTGGGTATGGATTGGTTGCATGCATGTTATGCTTCTATAGATTGTAGAACCCGTGTGGTCAAGTTTCAATTCCTAAATGAGCCTATCCTAGAGTGGAAGGGGGGAAATTCTATGCCTAGGGGTCAGTTTGTCTCATGTCTTAAGGCTAGAAAGATGATCTCTAAAGGTTGCATTTACCATCTTGTTAGGGTGAGGGATGTAGATTCCGAAACCCCTACTCTTTATTCGATCCCCGTTGTAAATGAGTTTCTGGAAGTGTTCCCATATGATCTATGCGGTATTCCTCCTAAGCGAGAAATAGACTTCGATATTGACGTTCTCCCAGATACGCAATCTATCTCAATTCCTCCCTATAGAATGGCCCCGACTGAGTTAAAGTAGTTGAGAGAACAGTTAAAGGATCTGTTAGACAAGGGTTTTATTCGACCGAGTATCTCACCATGGGGTGCTCTGGTGTTATTTGTTAGAAAGAAAGATGAGTCTCTTTGTATGTGCATCAATTATCGACAATTGAATAAGGTGACCATTAAGAACAAATGTACTCTTCCAAGGATAGATGACTTGTTTGACCAACTTCAAGGGGATAGTTATTTCTCTTACATTGATCTTCGTTCGGGTTATCACCAATTGAGGGTGAGAGGGGTTGATATTCCAAAGACGACTTTTCAAATTTGATATGTTCATTATGAATTCCTAGTGATGTCATTTGGTTTAACTAACGCTCCGGCGGCGTTTATGGACTTGCTGAATAGAGTGTTTAGGCAATACCTAGACATGTTTGTGATTTTGTTTATCGATGATATTTTGATCTATTCAAGGAGTGAGAATGAGCATATGGATCATTTGAGAATTGTATTGCAAGTTCTTAAGGACCAACAACTTTTTACAAAGTTTAGTAAGTGTGAATTTTGGTTGAGGTCCGTTGCTTTCCTTGGTCATATTGTGTCTAATAAGGGTATTGAGGTGGATCCGAAGAAGACGGTTGTGGTCAAGAGTTGGCCTAGACCTCTAACTCCTTCAGACATTAGAAGCTTCTTGGGTTTTGCCGGTTATTATAGAAGGTTTGTTGAGGGATTTTCTTCCATTGCTTCTCCTTTGACGGCTTTGACTCAAAAGAAGGCTAAGTTCATTTGGTCGGAAGCTTGTGAGAAAAGTTTCCAAAAGTTGAAGGATAGACTTACTTCCGCTCCGGTATTGACTTTATCGGAAGGTACGGATGGTTTTGTGGTGTATTGTGATGCCTCTAGAGTTGTGTTGGGATGTGTACTTATGCAAAATTGTAAGGTGATTTCCTATGCTTCAAGGCAACTTAAAGTCCATGAGAAGAATTATCCTACCCATGACCTTGAGTTAGTAGCGGTTGTTTTTTCCTTAAAGATTTGGAGGCATTATTTGTATGGGATACATGTTGATGTGTTTACCGATCACAAGATTTTACAATATGTGTTTAGAAAAAAGGATTTGAATCTTCGCCAAAGGAGATGGCTTGAATTATTGAAGGATTATGACATGAGTGTTCTTTATCACCCCGACAAGGCCAATGTGGTAGCGGATGCTCTTAGTAGGTTGTCTATGGGAAGTGTTGCTCTTGTGGAAGATGATACGAAAGAGTTGGTTCGGGATGTTCATAGCTTGGCCCGGTTAGGTGTTCAATTAGTGGATTCCACCGAGGGTGGTGTCATGGTTCACAATTGGTTCGAATCGTCTTTTGTGGCGGATGTGAAATATAAGAGAGGCCTTGATCCTATTTTGGTTGTATTGAAAGAGGCGGTACTTAAGAAATCTGTTGAGGCTTTCTCCCAAGGGGGAGATGGTGTACTTAGATACCAAGGCCGTCTATGTGTTCCTAATGTTGATGACTTGAGGCAACTAATCTTGTCGGAAGCTCATAGTTCTCGGTATTCTATTCACTCGGGAGCCACCAAGATGTACCCTGACTTGCTGGAGGTCTATTGGTGGAATGGGATGAAGAAAGATATCGCGGAGTTTGTGGCTAAGTGTCCTTATTGTCAACAAGTTAAAGTTGAGCATCAAAGACCAAGAGGCTTATCCCAAGATATAGGTATCCCTACTTGAAAGTGGGAAGAGATAAATATGGATTTTATTGTGGGTTTGCCTCGCACCCGGAGACAACATGATTTCTATATGGGTTATTGTAGATCGGATGACCAAATCGGCTCACTTTATTCCAGTCAAGGTTTCCTATTCGGTAGAGGACTAGGCTAAGTTGTATATAAGAGAAATGGTGAAGTTACATGGAGTGCCTTTATCCATTATTTCTGATCGTGGCCCTCAATTCACTTCTCACTTTTGGAGGTCTTTTCAAAAGGGTCTAGGCACCAAGGTTAAGATTAGCTCGGCTTTTCATCCCCAAACCGATGGGTAAGCGGAGCGCACCATCCAAACTTTGGAAGATATGTTAAGGGCTTTTGTGATTGACTTTAAGGGTAATTGGAATGACCATTTTCCATTGGTAGAGTTTGCCTACAATAAAAGCTATCACTCAAGTATTGGTATGGCTCCATTTGAGGCCTTGTATGGTAAGAGGTGTAGATCTCCTATAGGTTGGTTCGAAGTGGGGGAAATGGCTTTGATAGGTCCTGAATTGGTCCTAGAGGCCATTGAGAAGGTCATACTCATTAGACAGAGGTTGAGAATGGCTAAAAGCCGGCAAAAGTCTAATGCCGATGTGAGGAGAAGGGATCTAGAATTTGAGGTTAACGATTGGGTCTATTTAAATATCTCACCTATGAAGGGTGTGATGAGGTTTGGCAAGAAGGGGAAGCTTAGTCCCCGGTATGTAGGTCCATACCAAATTTTGAGGCGTATCGATAAAGTTGCCTATGAGTTAGATTTTCCAAGTGATTTAACTTCGATGCATCCGGTGTTTCATGTCTCCATGCTTAAGACGCGTTTTGGGATCCGGCATCCATAATCCCCTTAGAAGGGTTGGGGCTTGATAAAAGTCTATCATATGAGGAAGTTCCGGTAGAGATTCTAGACCGGCAAGTCAAGAGATTGAGAAACAAGGAAATAGCTTCCGTAAAGGTCTGGTGGAGGAATCAACTAGTTGAGGGTACTACTTGGGAGGCCAAGGCCGATATGAAGTCCTGATATCCTCATCTTTTTTCCTTCTACTCCTACTCTAGCTTGAGGCAAGTAGTTCCTCTTGAGTTCTCCTTGTTTTGGGAGTAATGTGTGTTATTTGAGTTATTCCATGATTTCCCTATGTTATGCATGTTCTTGAGAAATTTATGTTTAGCAAGAAAATGAGTTTTTATGATTGATTTTCCTCATGTTGTTGTGCATTGAGTAAGAGTTGCCTATATGCTTCATGAGATGAATTGTTGAACATGCTTTAGTTATGCTTTTTGAGAGTACCTGCATAAAGATTCCATGATATTGTGTTGAGCATGCTTTTAGTTTGGAGAAGGTTATTCCTCCTATGAACATGAGAAATGTTGAGATTTCATGCATAATGGGTTGTTAGATGTAGTTCATATTTCCTTGTGATGCATTGAGTATGTTTGAGTTGGAGTTGATGTTTCCTCCTTTGAATTGTGCGTTGTTTTGATGTTGCGTGCATGATGGGCTGCTAGTCTTGAGTCTTTACTTCTGTAAGTTGTTTAGATCGTCATTCGAGGATGAATGTTCCCAAGGGGGAGATATTGTAACACCCCAGAAATTAGTAGGGTAAACTAGAGCTAAACATGACGGTTAACGTCAAGGAAGAAGGTCAAGGGCCAATGGAGTGGGCTAGAGCAGCCTACCTTGGAGTAGGCACTTCCCCACCTACCATGCCCACCACCACGGATCGTGCTCAAGACCACGGACCTTGGTGAGGCTCGTGGTGGGCTAGGCAGTAGCGTCCCCAAATCTGCCCAAAACAAGCTCCTATTCACGAGCCGCTTCACGGCTCGTGGTGAAGACGACGGCTCTTGGAAAGGCTCGTGGAGGGGAGTTGGTTGTGCGAGGGTTGAAAGAAAGTGGCAAGCCACTGCCTCAAGGCCCACGAGAGGGACCACGGCTCGTGGCAAGCACCACGGCTCGTGGAGCTTTCCGTGAAGATGCCTTGGGTTTGTGGGCTAAAGGCACTTGTATCATAGCCACTACCTCAAGTCCACGAAGGGGACCACACGTGAGGCCTGGGCAGCCCACACAAAGTGAAGGGTGTTTTGGGTAATTTCGGTTTTAATCCCACTTAATTGAGGTTGTTTTACCTTAACTTAGGGTCACTATATAAGTAATTTTAACCCAAAATTCCACCCATTCAACTCATTATTTCCAATACCCAAATCAATTCCCAAAGTTCATCCTCCCCAAAATATTCTCTCTCTAGAACTTAAAGAAGAAGAATGTCACGACCCAGACCATCGTGATTGGCACCCACACTAACCCTCCGGTGGGAGAACCATAGCTACTAACCAACTAACCTCAAAATAAAGCATTTAAAGATACGGAAGCAGGTTTAAATGCAGAAATAAAGTAGAGTTCTCATAAACTCTAAAAGTCTAACAAACGATTATGGAAATAATGCCTAGAACCTGAAAGTCAATGTACCAAAACTCTAACAATGAACCAAAATTTAAAGAAAATGGGTACAACCCAAACTAAACACAAGAAAATCTAATGAACTAGTCTAAGTCCGAATAAGATGGACTAAACAGAAAGAGAACCCAAGGCAGCCCGAAAGAACTGGCGTACCCTTGAATTCGATGACGATCACTGATCTTCTAAACGAGGTATGTCAGTAGCCGCTTGAAGATGCCCTGTACTCAACAAATAAAGAGCAAGTGCAGTATCAGTACACAACCACAGTGTACTGGTAGGATCACACGGCTATCCCACTAAGTGTAATATAGGCAAGTCATTACAACATCATAAACAGGCATATACCGAACATATACAATATCAATATCACTTATGAATAACGTACCATTTCACATACTCAACAATTATGCATATACAACAAGTCATTGGTCCTCTCAAGGAACCCATACCCAAACAGTTAGTGTACCGAATCGTGGTACCCGTTCCAAGTTAGTGTGTCAGATTGTGACACCCGTTCCAATATTTAAGTCGGTACGTGACATACGATCCCCATTTAGTTAGTGTACCGGATCGTGGTACCCGCTCCATTCAACATGCCACAATCACAATCAGAATGTACATTCTCACAATCATACAACTAAGAGGTGATTCATGGCGTATAGTTATTCGTTCATTTTCATTTACGATTAGTGTGATCAATAATGCAGCATTCGCATACATACATGCAATATAATGAAGCAAGTACAAGCATACATCACACAACATGAAATCACAACCATCACCTACCTTAAACAAAGCTTGAATCCCCTAAGATACTTTATTCTTCCCCTTCCGGATTCTTTCCGCTTGTTCTTGGTCAACAAACAATAATAATAATGTGAGGATCAATAAACAAGACCTAGATTACCCGGATCATGATCAATAAAATAACCCTAGGTCGAATCCTTGATCCTCATACCCAGTTTAGGGTTTATTCCACCATAAATCTCAAATGAAAACCCTCCCCCATCGATAATTACCCAATAAACTAGGTTCTACGGATCGAAAGATGGATTCGCGGGGTGAAAACCTTACCTTTCACCTCAAGAATGGTGGAAAACATTCAAGAAAATACCTGGGGTCATTCCTTAGCTCTCAAAGTCAAAAAGTGCAGAATAAAACATTTTTGGGGTTTATTTCCGACTTAAGTCGCGTCTGTCCCGCCACAGCGGTCCTCACCCCGCTGCAGCGGCCCCGCCCTGGTGGCACAAATCCCACTATAGCATTTTTCACGAAACAGAGAAATAATTAAAAGATTCCCGAACCCCCATTTCACAACAGGCCTTCAACCTACGACACTAAAAAAATACCCGTTCACGCTAAGATCAATTTCAGGAGTTCTACTCGCCCGAATTTGATTCCGTAAAGTCGTACGGGTTCCTTAACGTCTTAGCTATCTACTCATATGATCAAATTCATAATTAGATCTCTTATTCATTACCAGATTTCCCTAGACCTCACTGACTCAAATTTCGGTCAAATCTAGACTAGGCTAGGAATTTCCAAGACACTACCAAAAAGTTTTCTGACCCAAAATTTTTCCCCGTTGGCTTTTCTATAACGACAGAAAATGGTCATTACAATAGATACCAATTTACCCATCACTTGTCCCCAAGTGATAAACTAGGAAAAACAGACTAAAGCAAGAGTGGAGTAGTACCTGAATCGACGAACAATTGAGGATACATGTCTCGCATGTTCTTCTCGGTCTCCCAAGTAGCTTCCTCAACTGGACGATGCTTCCATTGAACTTTCACAGACTTAATCTCCTTGGTCCTCAGCTTCCAGACATCACGATCAAGAATAAAAATCGGTTCTTCCTCATACTGAAGGTCTTTGTCTAACACAACTGAGTCTTATTTTATGATGTAATCCCCGTCACCATGATATCTCTTCAACACGGACACATGAAATACAGGATGAACTCCCGATAAATTAGGAGGTAAACCCAACCTATACGCCACTGGCCCTACACGGTCAAGAACCTCAAATGGTCCAATGAATCGGGGACTAAGCTTACCCTTCTTACCGAAACTCATCACCCCCTTCATGGGTGATACCTTGAGAAGAACATTCTCACCAGTCTGGAATTCCATGTCTCTTACCTTATGGTCTGCATACTTCTTCTGTCTACTTTGGGCTGCTAAAAGCTTAGCTTGAATACTCCTCAATTTATCTTGAGCATCCTTCACTAAATCAACCCCCAAAGGTTTCACATCTCCAACCTCAAACCATCCTATGGGTGATCTACATCTCCTCCTATAAAGTGCTTCAAATGATGTCATATCAATGCCGGAGTGGTAACTATTATTATAAGAGAACTCGCATAAAGATAGGAACTTATCCCAATGTCCTCCAAAGTCAATCACATATGCTCTCAACATGTCTTCTAACACTTGAATAGTCCTCTCTGACTCCCTATCCGTTTGTGGATGACAGGCTGTGCTAAAGGTGAGTTAAGTACCCAATTCTTCATGCAATTTTTCCCAAAACTTGGATGTGAACTGCGTACCATGGTCTGAGATGATAGAAAGGGGCACCCCGTGCAGCCTTACTATCTCTTTTACATACACCTTAGCCAATTGTTGAGCATTATAATTTGTTCTGACTGGAATAAAATGGGCTGACTTAGTTAATCTGTCAACAACTACCAAATAGAATCATACTTTCCTAATGTCTTGGGAAGACCAACCATGAAGTCCGTAGCTATCCTTTCCCACTTCTATTCCGGAATTGGCATTCTTTGAAGCAAACCAGTAGGCTTTTGGTGTTCATAATTCACTTGTTGGCAATTTTGACACTTAGCCACAAACTCTGCTCTATCCTTCTTCATGCCAGGCCACCAATAAAGTCGCTTCAAATCTTGGTACATCTTAGTCACACCTGAATGAATGGAATACCTCGAACCATAGGATTCTATCAATAAACTCTGAATCAAGTCGCCCACTTTAGGAACACAAATCCTTCCTTTAAAACTGAGTACACCTCCCGCATCAAGAGTGGTCTCTTGTGCCTTACCAATCACCATTTTATTTCTGAGGTCTTTCAAATGTTCATCCTCAAACACTAGTCTAAGTCCGAATAAGATGGACTAAACAGAAAGAGAATAGCAAGGCAGCCCGGAAGAACTGGCTCACCCTTGAATTAGATGATGATCACTGATCTTCTAAACGAGGTCTGTCAGTAGCCGCTTGAAGATGCCCTGTACTCAACAAAGAAAGAGCAAGTGCAGTATCAGTACACAACCACAGTGTACTGGTAGGATCACGAGGCTATCCCACTAAGTGTAATATAAGCAAGTCATTACAACATCATAAACAGGCATATACCGAACATATACAATATCAATATCACTTATGAACAACGTACCATACATACTCAACAATTACGCATATACAAAAAGTCATTGGTCCTCTCAAGGAACCCATACCCAAACAGTTAGTTTACCGGATCGTGTTACCCGTTCCAACTTATTTTGTCGGATCGTGACATCCGTTCCAATTTTTATGTCGGTATGTGACATCCGATCCCTATTTAGATAGTGAACCGGATCGTGGTACCCACTCCATTCAACATGCCACAATAACAATCACAATGTACATTCTCACAATCATACAACTAAGAGGTGATTCATGGCGTATAGTTATTCGTTCATATTCATTTACGATTAGTGTGATCAATAATGCAACATTCGCATACATTCATGCAATATAATAAAGGAAGTACAAACATACATCACACAATATGAAATCACAACCATCACCTACCTCGAAGAAAGCTTGAATCCCCTAAGATACTTGATTACTCCCCTTTCAGATTCTTTCTGCTTCTTCTTGGTGTACAACTCCCCATACCAAGTTTAGGGTTTATTCCACCATAAATCTCAAATCAAAACCCTCCCCCATCGATAATTTCCTAATAAACTATGTTTTACAGATAGAAAGATAGATTCGCGGGGGGGGGGGGGTGAAAACCTTACCTTTAGCCTCAAGAATGGTGAAAAACGTTCAAGAAAACACCTGGGGTCGTTCCTTATCTCTCAAAGTTGAAACGTGCAGAATAAAACATTTTTGGGGTTTAATTCTGACTTAAGTCACGTCTGTCCCACCACAGCGGTCCTCACCCCACTGCAGCGGCCCCGCCCTGGCGGCACAAATCCTGCCATAGCGGCTTGCACGGAAGAGAGAGATAATTAAAGGATTCCCAAACCCCCATTTCACAACACACCTTCAACCTACGACGCTCAGAAAATACCCGTTCACGCTAAGATCAATTTCAGGAGTTCTACTCGCCCGAATTCGATTTCGTAAAGTCGTACGGGTTTCTTAACGTCTTAGCTATCTACTCATGTGATCAAATTCATAATTAAATCTCTCACTCATTACAATATTTCCCTAGACCTCATTGACTCAAATTTTGGCAAAATCTGGACTAGGCTAGGAATTTCCAAGATACTACCAAAAAGTTTTTCGGTCCAAAAAATTTCCTCGTTGGCTTTTCTATTACGACGGAAATCGGTCGTTACAAAGAAGAAGAAGGAAGTTGGATCCAGGGTTCAAGAAGCAAGGTTCTTCACATCAAATTCATTGGGCTTTGTTATTAAGGTATGGTAGCATTCATCCATGGATAGATTTCATCCATGGAGCCTCTTCAAATGAAAGTTAGAAATCCCCAAATGTTAGGGTTTGATTCCAAAGTCATGGGTTCCTTTCAAAATCGATTCTAATGATTGAATTATGATATATTAAGCATGAACTGATGATTTCCTATGGTTTTTATGATGAATCTCTAAGAACCAATGAAATCTCCATATTTCTCAATTGTAATCTTGTGATGTGGGTCTTTGATGATGAAAGAAGAATGTTATGAAATTATGCATGTAGTGATTGGGTTACTTGAATTATGATGATATCCATGTCTAATTCTTGAATTCTAGATGTGTTGATTGAAAGTGAGCTTTGAATCTTGAAAGGGCAAAGTATGAAATTATGCATGTTTTATGAAATCTATGTAATTCTTTAAGGATACTTTGAGTGTGAAGTGTCAATGATTAGGATAATGTGGTTGTGTTGATTGAAAGACTATTCTCATGAACACCTAATGAACATGATGTGAAAGATTTTCTCAGATAATGAAGATTCTAGGTTGAAAGGCTTTCTCACCTAATTGAATCTAATACTTACATGTAGACATGAACAGTGAAAGGTTATTCTCCCGCATGGTCTAAGAGTTATCCTAATGAACTAATGTGGGTTGATTGTCGAAGACATCCTTCCATGAAACATGAATTCAGTAAGACTTAATAAGTATTCTATGGGATTAATGCTTAGCACCGAGTGGATACTGCAAATGAGATAGAAGCTCTTCCATCAGAAAGGTTGGGTTTCTAGTAACAATCTCTTATCCCATAAACTACGTGCCCCCGTAGGATATTTAGCTAGTTGATCCACCTAATTTAACAAACCATGATTCTACCTTAGGCAAGTAGGAGAATCCTTTTCGGTGTGGGTAACACCGGGTGATCATGATATATCTCACCTGGTTTCATGTCGGTTAAGGCTTATTCCCACAATAAGAACAAGAATATGACTTATGAACTATGGTTACTCAGTAAGGTTCTTATATGAGTTTTCAAAGGTTTTAAAGATGATGATGAATATGTTGGCTATGTTTATGACTTATGCTTTTCTACTATCTTTATGATGAAGTTTAAACTTGGTAAAGTGCATGCTTTCAAATAAAATGTACCTTTTTGCATGATTTCAATGTTTTTATGCATGGCTATCATACTTAGTGCATTTTTGTACTAACACCTACTTTTCCTATATTTTCCCCAAGTGTAGGGTCCGGTTCTCAAGGTGATCATTCTAGTGGCTAGAGCTTGGACTTGAGCATCTTCGAGCTTGGTGAGTCCTCATTTCGAGGATGGATTTTTCCTATGTCATACTTTCATTTCATGTATTTCCCTATTTGGATATGTTGTATGGGCTAGGCCCTATTTCATTTAAACATTGTAATAGATGGCTATGTTGAGACTTAGTGTCTAGACTTCCGCTTTCGTTTATGAAAATTTTAGACTTGAAATGTGTTTTTACTCTTATTGTTCTATTGCTTATGTTATGAGGACTAAGTGGCTTGTATGGAGTCCTTCAGGGTTCTTTACGCCATGTTACGTCTATGGGGTACCCCTGGGTCGTGACAAATTCTGCACTGCCTCAATCTTTTGAGTATCAGCTCGAATCCCATCACCAGAAACAATATGGCCTAAGAATGCCACAGACTCAAGCCAAAATTCACACTTAGAAAATTTAACATACAACTCCTTATCCTTTAGAGTTTGGATAACTACTCTGAGATGACTAGCATGATCCTCCTCATTCCTTGAATAAATTAGAATGTCATCAATGAATACGATAACAAACATATCAAGATAGGGCTTAAACACTCTGTTCATAAGGTCCATGAACGCTGCAGGAGCATTAGTCAAACCAAAATACATGATTAGAAACTTATAATGACCATAGCGGGTCCTGAATGCAGTCTTTGGAATATCACTCTCTCTTACTCTCAACTAATGATAGCCTGATCTGAGGTCTATCTTAGAAAAACTGGTGGCACCCTGAAGTTGATCGAAAAGATTATCAATCCTCGGAAGGGGATACTTATTCTTGATAGTAACCTTGTTCAATTGGTGGTAATCTATACATATTCGAAAAGATCCATCTTTTTTCCTCACAAATAAGACCGGAGCGCCCCAAGATGACACGCTTGGTCGAATGAAACATTTCTCAAGAAGGTCTTTCAACTGCTTTTTTAACTCTTTCAACCCAGCTGGAGCCATTCTATATGGCGGAATAGAGATAGGACGAGTATCAGAAAGAATATCTATACCGAAGTCTGTTTCTCTCTCAGGAGGGACTTCGGGAAGATCATCTGGCAAGACCTCTTGAAACTCACTCACAATTGGACCTGACTGAATAGGTGTTGTCTCAACACTAGAGTCATTAACTCGGACTAAGCGATAGATGTACCCCTTGGAAACTAACTTTCTCGCATTAAGGTATGAAATAAAACGATCCTTAGGCACTGATGAACTACTCCTCCACTCTATAACTGGCTCATTAGGAAACTGGAACTTAACTACTCGAGTTCTACAATCAACTGAGACATAACAGGCATGAAGCCAGTCCATACCTAGAATAACATCAAAGTCTACCATATCTAACTCGACTAAGTCAGCCATTGTGTCCTTGTCATTGACAGAAATGGTACAATCACGATAAACTATCTCAGCTAGAACAGACTCACCAAAAGGTGTGGCAACACTGAAAGGCTCAAGAAGTTGTTCGGGAATAATATCGAACCTCATAGCAACATAAGGAGTCACAAAAGATAGACTCACACCTGGATCAAGTAATGCATATACATAAAAAGTAAATACTTTGATCATATCAGTGACAACATCTGGTGAATTCTCTTGCTCTCGGAGACTGGTAATGGCATACAGACAGTTTGCCCCTCCGCCTGTCCCTGAAGTAGCTCCTCTAGGTGCAGCTCTGTCTGGCGGAGCCACTGAAGAAGATTGGGCTCTATTGCCCCCATTACCATTACCCTGCCTATTCTTAAGGCACTCTCTCATGAAGTGACCTATTTGACCACACTTGAAACAACCAGTGGAGCCATCTCGACACGCTCCTGGGTGGTTCCTACCACTCTTAGCACATGCAGGAGTCCAATTACCTCCTTGTGCCACACTACCTTGAGGCTGTTCAGGTCTAACTCTGAAGTTCTGAGAATTGTGATTCTTGAACTCACCTTTGTTCTTTGGTACAGGTGCACTAGCATATGATGGAGCAGGTCCATTTTCTTTTGTTGAAAAGATGACCAGTTTACATTACTCTTCTGCTGCCCAGAATCATTTCATGTTGTCTTAGCCTTCTTGATTCGGAACTCTTCTCTATCCCTCAACTTATCTTCCTCATCCTGTTGCACATGGATCATCAACCTTGCTATGTCCATATCCCCTATAAACATCAAAACCTTACCCTCTTTACTTGACAGACGAGACAACCCATAAACAAATAAGCTCATCTTGTTCCTCACGTCAGCAACCATCTCCGGAGCATAGCATGACAGTTGAGTGAACTTGAGGCTATACTTATGCACACTCATGGATTCCTACTTAAGAGTGAGAAATTCTCTTACCTTTGCCTCTCTCAGTTCACAGGGAAAGAAACGCCCCATGAAGGCCTCTTCGAACACAGCCCAGCTCACAATTTGTGCACCCTCCCGCTCTCTTCTTCCAATGGTCGTACCAAACTCTAGCAAAACCCTTAAATTGGTATGCAGCTAGTTCCGCACGCTCAACATCTGCAACATGCATTACTTCAAATACTTTCTGCAACTCCTCCACAAAGTTTTTTAAATCCTCAGTGACACTTGAACCGGTGAAATCTTGAGGATTCATCCTTAGAAACTAACGGATCCTGGATGTATCAGCCACATCCTGTATAACCCTTCTCTGTTGCCCAGCTTTTATTGGTCACCACTTGACTCAATATCCGGATAGCATCCCGGAACTCAGCATTAGTGACTTCTCCTTGGGGTTGCACTTTCGGTGCATTGGGTACCCCTTGATCCTGAGGATCAATATTCCTCCTAGCAGGACGACCTCAAACAGCTCTTCGTGGAGGCATGATCTGAAATATACGCACATGCATGAATTAGAAAGAAACTTTATAGAGTTGAACTCTATCGCACGAAAAGAGTATGAAAAAAGTGAGATAGTTCCTAAATGTCGCAACCTCCTAATTATAGATGTGGCGCGCTTCACACCGATAACTAAGACTCTACAGAGACGGCTTAATAGACACCCTAGGACTCTTGAACTCTGTGCTTTGATACAAAGTTTGTCACACCCCGAGCCTACACCCTGGACGTGGCCGGCACTCGAGAACCATTGCTCGCCCCAGGCGAACCCTTGGCCTGGCTCAATACTCAGCGGAAGACTTAGTCAACATTAAAAGAACTCAAAAGTAAACTTTAACTCAATATCTCAAAAGATACTATCATAATATTTTAGAAATAAAACATTCAAACTGGCCTCAAGGGCAACTCAAGTCTAGAACATAACAACTGAAATGAACAAGACACATGAACTACTAATGTCTATCTATCTATGAAGCCTCTAATACTATGAGGGATGTCGGGAAAAGACCCCCGATCATCCTAACAAACTGAAATAACTGAATAAGGGATCCTCCGGAAGCTAGGAGACTCACCAAACACTCTGGAACTCAACTGGTTCAACAAAGCGCTGGTTGGTGATCGTGGTTACCTGTATCTGCATCATGAAAGATGTAGGCCAAATGGCGTCAGTACATGGAAGGTACGAGCATGCAATGGGAAATCTAAAACATGACATAAGCTTGAATTGGAACTGAAGATACAACTTACCTCGTCTCAACTCAACTCAACGTCAACTCAATCTCAATTCATTTCAATATAAAAGCAATAACAATAATATGATATAAAGAAAAGCTTTTAAAACAGTAGATAACAACTAAATGTATTGGAAAATACAATATAGCTCAGTTTATATGTAAAAATACAAAAAATAAACTCTGTTTGGGAGTCTTTAACCGACAACCATCACTATGAGCTATGTGATGATACAACGTCTCGTCCATGCTGCCAGAACTGTCCTATACCTTGCCAGGGTATAGAACTCCTCAACTAAATGGATCAAGTAACCTATGCTTAAAAGAAATAAGGAATTATCTAAAAAGTATGACCCTTTCTACCCACGTTGGCTACATGGTTTATGGGGGCTGTGAGTTGTTTGAACTCTCCCCCATATCGGTGCTCAATACTACTACAAAAATATAACTTAGCTCATATATTTTTAAAAAAACATTTCCTCATCCTCAACTTTGAGATTATTACTCAAAAGGTTTCTCTTTAAAGAGATAGTGCTCAAAACTCCTCATGAACTCTTTTGGAAATCGGTGTTTCCTCTCTTCTTAAATGTAAAAACATTTACTCTTAGAAATACTTAGTTCCCATATATCATTTTTTTTAAAACGAACTTTACTCTCCTCATCCTCCAACTCAAGTACTCAAGTCTTAAAATAAGTTTTTAAAAGATTGTAAAAGACTTCTCAAAATGACTGGAAAGAACTCTTAAAACTTGACTCTTAACTCTACCTCGAATTTGAATTATGAATTCAAGGGTTTTGATCCACGTTATGAATGATCTTTTGATGTTTATATGTAGTTTAGAGTAGTTAGAATTAATTGGAAGGACTTAGACGGAGCAAACGACGGAAAAAGGGTGGGGGCGCACTGGGCGCCAGCCCTTAAACTTCAGAGACTTAAATGTGGCGCACTGTTGGCGCGCCGCCCCAGCCTCCTTGGCGCATCGGGGGCGCGTCACCCCATCCCCTTCCCATAACATTCCGACAAATTTTCTTCTTTGAGTTTTGACCCTAATTCGCCTAGAATCGAATGGTTTCTTCCCAACTCACTTAGATTTTAAAACCCAACATAAGTACATGAAAATCTACTCAAAAACAACCCTCAAACTCCTAACATTCATCTCAAAACTCATCAAACTCATCATTGACTATTTAAGAACGAAACTTCACAAAACTCTTCAAAAACTCAATTCATTCAACCTCAAGAACGAAATTACATATTTAAAATAACATGATTGGCGTGTGGGTGAATGAACCCAACACTATTAGAGCTTACATACCTTAATTTGGCGAAACAAATCCTCGATTCGCAAGAACGTTGATCGTTCTTCCTTTTCTCCTTGTTTCCTCTTCTTGAACTCCTCTCAAAACCCTAAGCGTATTTTAGAATTGTAAAAACTGACCCAAATCAGCTTAGACCCCTAATATATTACTAAAATTGCTTAAAGTTGAAGGGGTAAGGAAAATACCACAATACCCCTCACTAATTTGGGTAAATTTCCTTAATTGGACAGGCTGACTTCAAACGGGCATATCTTCCTCATCCGAACTCGAAATTTAGCAAACTCTGTGGCGTTGGAAAGATGTTTCAAAGACATTTCATTTGGTATCTTAGGGGCCACCTAACTCATCCTCTACTGAAATTTATGGTCGTTTGAAGTTGACCCAAAACTCACAACTCAAGCATAACTTGTAAAATTTTAGATTTTGCTCTATCCAAATTAGTTCTTTCTAAGGCGGGATGTTACATCTTCTAACTTAGCCACACTTCACTGCTCTTATCTAAAAGTTAAAATCACATACTTCTACCACTCACATTCATTATGACTAACCTCTTAATCCCTCACCTACTCTATGCCAAACCTACCAGATCAGATCTCAAACTAACATCATCACCCTCATGTTTCCATCCTTTTGATCACGACACTCATCTCAAATTCAAGCTTAGTGTCTATTTCTAAACACAAATATCAACTTAATTTCTATATTACTATACTAACTTACAACTACTAGATAAAATTAAGAAACACTCGCCTACTAAGACCTCATGACGAGTAGTCAATCTTTATCTCTCAGTCTACATACTTACATATTACTGTCACACCTCCTTTCATAACTTAAGTACTATTTACCCATTCACTATACATCATTGCCAAATTAGTTTTATAACCCTCTGAACATCATGACTCTCCCTAAAAATCAAAAGACTAGCATAGATTTATCACCTTATGAATAATCTACTCTTTTATTCCACACATGTACTTGGCCTTCACTAACACAATGACATTGACATAAACTTCCTTCTGGTTACAGTATACTCTAACTCATCCTGACTAGTAACTATTCCTCTACCTTCTATCATTAACTCTATACAAAAATATTATTCCTTAGTCTACTCATACAGGAAAACTCATCATTAATAACTTATTGGGTGTATGATTACCATGACATAATTTGCCTCATCACTATCTCCCTTTCTTAGATTATTGAACCTCTACATGCATTCTTCTAACTCTAGGCACTTTTACTACTACCTTTTTGGGTGAGAATACTACCCAAGATCTAAAACACACTTCCTCATAAGAGTCTCAACTGAAACAACGTTTAGAGAAGATAGTACATCTTTCTTTAGCTCCAACGCACGATTCATATGAATAAGAGTGCATTATTTCGAATTTCCTTACTTAAGCTCATTCACAGACTTCTCTCATGCCCCTCTGCAGTCTCATGACTTTTTTGAAGAATTTTTCAGAGAGTAACTCATTGCTAAGGATTCAGGCTTTGCTTTTCAAGTACCTTAAGTATGAGGGGTAGTTGAATGGATATGATAAATGCACGAGTTAGAATAAGTTCCTTATGACACAGTTCCACTGCATGATTTATAGTATGAAAGAACGGAAACTTTTCCCAAATGTCTGTAGTCCCTTATTTATAGAAATGGGGCTCTCACAACCATAAATAAGATTATACTGACATGAGTGCATAGACACCCTAGGACACTTGAACTCTGTGATTTGATACCAAGTTTGCCACGATTAGAGCCTACACCCTTGACACGGCCGACATCGATAACCATTACTAGTCCCCATGTGAACCCTTATCCTGGTTGACTACAAGCGGAAGACTAACACGAGCATAAATAAGCATCAAATTGAAATAAAGGTTTAAAAATAGTTTACTGAATCTCAAAACTTTGCTAAATATACTGAGTAAGAAACATAGGTTTTAAATAAAACGTCTGAAAATTAAAAGACTCTCCAAAACTATCTATCTATGAAGCCTCTACTATACAAAGATGAGTGGAGGGACAAGACCCACGACTCCTAAAGGAAACTATTACAACAACTCATAAAACTGGAGTTCTCTAGTAGCAAGATGGTCTTACTCAAATGATGAAGAACAGATGGAGTGATCTCAACGAACTCTTATTAAGGATCCTAAGAGCATGTATCTGCATCATTAAAATACGCAGGTCGATTGACATCAATACATTGAATGTACGAGGATATAAAATAGTTGAATAACAAATAACTGAACTGATAAGGCTGCAACAGATAAAACATAAACTCAACTGAATGTAAATGAGTAAAGGAATGAACTCATTTAAAACTTTACAAAAACACTTATTCATCTTTGAAACTTAACATAATAAGTGATATAATAATAAATACATTTTTAACTGTATTTGGGAAATTCTCTAACCGAAAGCCATCACTATGTGCTACGTGATGATACAACGTCTCTGTCACGACCCAGGGGCACACCCTAGATGTAACAAGGTGTATAGAACCCCGAAGGAATCCATACAAGCCACTTAGCTATCATAACATAACAAATAGAACAATAAGAGTAAAACAATAGTCCAAGTCCAAAACATTTTATAAAATGAAAAGCGGAAGTCTAAACTCATGTCTCATCATAGCCATCTAATACAATAGAATGAAATTGGGCCTAGCCCATACATCATGTCCAAAAGTGAAATACAAGAAAGAAACAAATAGAATAACTCTATCCTCAAAGCATGAGGACTCACCAAACCTCAGGAAATCAGGAACTCAAATACTAGACACGAGACTCAGAAACTGTCTTTCGGACCTTACATTTGGGAAAAATATAGGCAAGAGTATGCATTAGTACAAAATAATGTACCTACTATGATAGACATGCATAAAACATTTAAAACATGCTAAAAGGGAAATTTCATTTCATGACATGCAATTGACCAAGCTAAAACATAATATGAGAGAGTTTTAATATATAAGTCATAAATCATGGTCAATGCAAGCTAACTTCTTCTTTAAAACCTTTGAACTCATATGCGATACTCCTTGAGTAACCTTATTTCATTATTAGTTGTGGATAATTAGCCTTAACCGATATTGAGACCATGTGAGATATAACATGGAATCCGGTGTCTGGCCCACACCGAAAAGAGGTGTCCTACTTGCCAAAGGTAGATCCTTGAATTGGATCCACTAGCTAATAAACCTATGTGGGCACATAGTTATGGGATAAGGAGATTGCCACTAGAAACTCGGACTCTACTACGTGAACGCTTCCATCTCATGAGATTACTTTAGAAATCCGGACTCTACTACAAAAGAGCTTCAATCTCATATTCAATATCCACTCGGTGCTAAGCATAAATTCCCATAGAAGATTCATTTCTTACTTGACTTCATTACTCATGAAAAGGTGCCCTTTGCCTACCAATTCAAGCTAGTTTCATTAAGATAGCTCCTAGTCTTTGATTCAATTAGGTGAGAAAGCCTTTCAACTAAATAATCATTTCTATATGAGAAAAGCTTTCACTTCATGCTAGTATGTGTTTTAGTGAAAATATCCTTTCACAACACAACATCATCAGTGGTACTTTACTCTCAAAGTACCCTTAAAACATTTGCATAGATTTCATAAAATAATGCATAAGTCCATAATTTACCTCCTTAAGGTCAAAACCCAATTTCAATCATCAACTCTTAGAAAACATGGGTTAGAGATGGATTTCATCATAAATTCATGTAAAACTAGTAAAAAATCCTCAATTTCATAAAACTCTTCCTTGAAGAACAAAATCCCTCATCATATAGTTCATAACTTTAAAACATAGGGATCACATGGGTTCATAGGGGAATTCATCATCAAAGCATTGGAATTCATCAATTCATGCATAGAAGATCATAATAAAATCATTTAAATCAATAATGATAAGAACCCATGCTAATTGAAGAAAACCCTAACTCAATTGGGGAATTCTACCATTTGAAATAGAGGAATTTGGGAACTCCATGGATGAAAACTATCACACCTTGACTCCAATTGCTAGCCTTCAATGGAGGAATTGGAACCTTAGCTTGAAACCGTAGGTGAATCCTTCTTCTTCAAGTTTCCAGAGAGAGAATATTTGAGAGGAGATTTGGTATTCATTTTGTGCATTCAGAAGAATGAAATAACTGGGGTGAATTTGGGGGTTAAAAGGCTTATATAGGGGTTCTAAATATAGGCAAAACGAAATAGTATAGGAATTTATTAATTAGGAAAAGACCCATCTGCCCCTAATAATTACTGACAGGTGACCATTCACGGACCCCAATTGACGGACCTTGGTCTGACCCATGGCCCGTCCTTGTGGGCCGTGGTTGGTGATCAGAAGCTGACTTTTGGGCCCTGGAACCACGGACCCTGGTCTGACAAACGGTCCGTTAGTTCAGGACGTGGTCTCGAGCCTTATGGAACTGTTTTGGGCCGCCATTCACGGACCACACCTACGGTCCGTGGTCCCTTCCACGGGCCGTGGGTGGCCGGCGTGGTTTGGCACCTGCAACATCTAGAAACTGCTATTTTGGTCTTTTTGAATACGGGGTGTTACAATATCTCCTCCTTGGAACCATTTGTCTTCGAATGAGATTTAAAATGGTTCTAAAGGAGTATGAGAGGAACTAATAACTTAACCTACAATGTAATGCATAAAACCGAGGAGGAACTATCGACTCCAAGCTAGGACGTTCTCAAAACATCATAAGAGGGGTGAAAGTAACTCTATCAGCCCATTATGCATGTAATGCACATAAATAAGGAGGAAACATCAACTCTAAGCTGATCATACTCAAATGCAACATAAGGAAGTACGAACTACATCTATCAACCCAATATGCATGAAATTTTAACATTACTCATTCTCAAGGAGGAACTACCTTCTCCAAGGTAAAAGCATGCTCAACACAATCTCATGGAGCCTCTATGCAATTTACTCTCAAAAAGCATAGCTAATGCATTATCTTCAATTCATCTCATGAAGTCTATAGGCAACTCATACTCAATGCACACAACATGAGGAAACTAATCATATAAACTCATTTTTCTTTCAAAACAAAAATTTTCGTGAACATGCATAACATAAGGAAATCATGGAAACACATAGAAACACATGACTCCCAAAATAAGGACAACTCAAGAGGAAACTCATTACCTCAAGCTAGAATAGGAGTAGAAGGAAAGAGATGAGGATATCAAGACTTCATATTGGCCTTGGCCTCCCAAGTAGCACCCTCAACTAATTGGTTCCTCTACAAAACCTTCACGGAAGCTATTTCCTTATTTCTCAATATCTTGACTTGCCGGTCTAGAATCTCAACCGGAACTTCCTCATATGAGAGGATCTCATCAACTCCTAACCATTCTAGGGAAACTATGGATGTCGGGTCTCCAACACACTTTTTAAGCAAACCTCATGACACCCTTCATGGGTGAGATTTTCAAGTAAACCCAATGATCAACCTCAAAATCTAGATCCCTTCTTCTCACATCAGCATAAGACTTTTGCCGGCTTTGAGTCGTTCTCAACCTCTCTCTAATGAGTCAAACCTTCTCAATGGCCTCATGAACCAATTCGGGACCTATTAGGGCAACTTCACCCACCTCAAACAAACCTATGGGAGATCTACACCTCCTACCATACAAGGCCTCAAATGGAGCCATGTCGATACTTGAGTAATAGCTATTATTATAGGCAAATTTTATCAATGGAAAGTGGTCATCCCAATTACCCTTAAAATCAATCACACAAGACCTTAACATATATTCCAAAGTTTGGATAGCACGCTCTGCTTGTCCATGGGTTTGGGGATGAAAAGTTGTGCTAAGCTTAACCTTAGTGTCAAGCCCCTTTTGGAATGACTTTCAAAACTGAGAAGTGAATTGGGTACCATGATCGGAAATAATGGACAAGGGTGCTCCACGCAGCCTTACCATTTCTCTCAAATACAACTTGGCATAATCTTCCGCCGAATAGGAAACCTTGACGCGAAAGAAATGAGCCGATTTAGTCATCTGATCTACTATAACCCAAATACAGTCATGTTGTCACCGGGTGCGAGGCAAACCAACAATAAAGTCCATATTTAAGTCTTCCCACTTTCAAGTAGGAATGCTAATATCTTGGGATAAACCTCCCGGTTTCTGATGCTCAACCTTTACTTGTTGGCAATTTTGACACTTAGCCACGAATCCCGCAATATCCTTCTTCATCCCATTCCATCAATAGACTTCCCGTAGGTCACGGTACATCTTGGTGGCTCCCGGGAGTATGGAATACCGTGAACTATGGGCTTCTGTCAAAATCTGTTCCCTCAAGTCATCAACATTTGGAACACATAATCGACATTGGTACCTAAGTACACCATCTCCCCCTTGGGAGAAAGCCTCAACGGATTTCTTAAGCACCGCCTCTTTCAACTCTACAAAAATCAGATCAAGACCTTGCTTGGCTTTCACATCCTCCACAAAAAGCGATTCGGAACCATTGTGAACCATAACACCACATTTGGGTGCGTCCACTAGTTTAACACCTAATCGAGCCAATCTATGCATATCTCGAACTAAATCTTTTTTTTCTTCATCAATATGAGCAACACTACCCATAGATAACCGACTAAGAGCATCCGCCACCACATTATCTTTACTGGGGTGATAAAGAACACTCATGTCATAATCTTTCAATAACTCAAGCCATCTTCTTTGGTGAAGATTCAAATCTTTCTGATTAAATACATATTGAAAACTCTTGTGATCGGTAATCACATCAACATGAACTCCGTACAAATAGTGTCTCCAAATCTTTAGAGCAAAAATGACCGCCGTTAACTCAAGGTTGTGAGTAGGATAATTCTTCTCATGGACTTTAAGTTGCCTTGAGGCATAGGCAATAACCTTCCCATTTTGCATAAGCACACACCCTAGCCCAATTCTCGAGGCATCACAATAAACCACAAAACCATTCATTCCTTCTGGTAAGGTCAACACCGGAGCGGAAGTAAGTCTATTATTCAACTCTTGAAAACTCTTCTCACATGCTTCCGACCATATTAACTTGGCCTTCTTTTGAGTTAAAGCCGTTAAAGGAGAGGCAATTGAAGAGAAACCTTCAACGAACCTTCTTATAGTAACAGGACAAATCCAAAAAGCTTCTAATATCCGAGGGAGTTAGAGGTCTAGGCCTACTCTTGACCGCATCCATCTTCTTAGGATCTACCTCAATACCCTTGCTTGACACAATATGACCAAGGAGAGCTACAGACCTTAACTAAAATTCACATTTTCTAAACTTTGCAAAATGTGTTGGTCCTTAAGGATTTGCAATACGATCCTCAAATGATCAATATGCTCATCCTCTCTCCTTGAGTAGATCAAAATATCATAGATGAACACAATCACAAACATGTCGAGGTATTGCCTAAACACTCTATTCATCAAATCCTTAAACGCCGCCGAAGCGTTCGTTAACCCAAAGGACATCACTAGAAACTCATAATGACCATACCGAGTTCGAAAAGCCATTTTCAGAATCTCATCATCTTTTGCCCTCAATTGGTGATAAACCGATCGGAGATTAATCTTAGATAAATAACTTGTTCCTTGAAGTTGGTAAAAAATATCATCTATCATTGGGAGAGGATACTTGTTCTTGATGGTCACCTTGTTCAACTGTTTATGATCAATACACATACGACGGGACCCATCTTTCTTTATAAGGAACAAAACTCGAGCACCCCACAGAAAGATACTCAGTCGGATGAAACCCTTATCCAACAAATCCTTCAATTGTTCTTTCAACTCCTTAAGTTCTGCTGGAGCCATACGATAAGGAGGAATATAGACAGGTTGCGTATCTGGGAGAAGGTCAATTCTGAAGTCTATTTCCCGCTCAGGAGGAATACCGGGTAAGTCATATGGAAACACTTCAGAAATCTCATTTACAACAGGGACTGACTCAAGAGAAGGGGTTTCAGAATCTACATCCCTCACCCTTACTAGATGTTAAAAGCAACCCTTAGAAATTATCTTTCTAGCTTTGAGATAAGATACAAACTGACCCTTCGACATAGAATTTCCCCCCTTCCACTCTAGGATAGGCTCATTTGGGAACTGAAACTTGACTACATGAGTCCTACAATCAATAAAAGCATAACAAGAGTGAAGCCAATACATGCCCAAGATAACATCCAAGTCTAACATATCAAGCTCTACCAAGTCAACAAGAGTAACTCTATAGGACAAGGAAACATGACACTTTCTATAGACCCTCTTAGCCACCACAGAATCACCAACATGAGTAGAGACATAAAAAGGTTCTAACAACACATCGGGGAGCAGATCAAACCTCATCGCCACATATGGCGTCACAAAAGACAAGGTAGCACCGGGATCAGGTAAAGCATAAACATCAAGTTGGAAAACTTTCAACATACCGGTAACCACATACAGAGAACTCTCTTGTTCACCTCTAGTTTGGAGAGAATAAAAGCGGTTTATCTTAGGAGCATTGGAACCCGAACCACTAGGAGTAGCTTGCATTCCCTCTCTTCCTTTAGCTTTAAGCATCAGGCAATCTCTCATTTTTTGACCACTCATACCACAACCATAGCAACCATCCGTTCCGGCTAGACAATTACCATCTTTCTTCCTTCAACACTTAGTACAATTAGACGTGGGCAACGAAGATCCACTACCATTACCTCCTTGAGGTTTAGGTTAGACACCCTATCTTGGTTGAACTTTGGAGGGGCATTGGAGGAACCTTGACCAGAAAACCTTTGTCAGAATCTTGGACGACCTTGTCCATCGGACCTTGTGTTAGAAAAATTACCATCACCGGTCTTAGCCCTTTTTGTCTCCCTAGACCTTTCCTTGAGTTTCTCCTCCTCAATTTTTTGTGCATGTACCATGAAACGAGAGATATCCATATCATGAATGAGCATTGCGGTTCGGCACTCTTTTACCATCATTTCGGACACACTCGAAACAAACTTACTCATCTTGGCCCTTGAACCGGCAACCATCGTTAGAGCATACTTAGAAAATTGAGTGAAATTTAGATCATATTCCCTCACACTCATACTTTCTTGTCGAAGGTTAATGAACTCTAGCACCTTAGCTTCCCTCATCTCAAGGGGAAAGAATCTATCAAGAAACGTGGCCTTAAACTTCTCCCAATCAAGAGGACCTCCATCTTCCGGTCTCCCTTCCTTCCATTGATTATACCACACTTAAGCCACACCTTTCAATTTATAAGCAGCCAACTCCGCCTTTTCCAATTGTGTTACTCCCATGATCATCAAAATCTTATAGACCTACGCGATAAACTCTTGAGGATCTTTCTCAACTTTAGAACCATGAAACTCCGGGTGATTTATCCTTGTAAAGTCCCTCACTCTTGAAGCCACTGAATTCATATTTGAGCTTGCGGGAACCACAAACTCCCTATTGGCTTGGGCCGTCACGGCTTGAGCCAACACTTGAAAAGCAGCCCTAAACTCCGCTTTAGAAACATGCTCAGCCAAAGGATCGACCGGAACTTGAGGAGCTTGGGGAGGAGCTTCTTGTTCTGCATTCTCCCTCACATTCTTTCTAGCATAATCTCTTCGGGTAGCCACATCGTGAAGAACAAAGGATAAGGATTAGGGGAGAGACTTTATAGAGTTAAACTATATCGAAAGACTTAAGAGTAATGAAAGAGGTGGAGTTTCCTAATCATCTTGTAGCCTCTCATTCATAAATGTAGTGCGCTTCACACTCATGAACAAAACTCTACTAGACGTGGCTTATGAGACATCGTAGGACCATTCTAAGCCTTGTGCTTTGATACCCAGTTTGTCACGAACCAGGGGAACACCCTAGATGTAACATGGCGTATAGAACCCCGAAGGACTCCATACAAGCCACGTAGCTCTCATAACATAAGAAATAGAACACTAAGCATAAAATAATAGTCCAAGTCCAAAACATTTTATAAAACAAAAAGCGGAAGTCTAAACTCATGTCTCATCATAGCCATCTAATACAATAGAATGAAATTGGGCCTAGCCCATACATCATGTCCAAAAGAGAAATACAAGAAAGAAACTAATACAATGACTCCGTCCTAGAAGCATGACGACTCACCAACGCTTGGGAAATCACGAACTCAACTACTAGCCATGAGACTCGGAAACTTGTCTGTCAGACCCTAGATTTGGGAAAAATGAAGGCAAGAGTATGTGTTAGTACAAAATAATGTATCAAGTATGATAGCCATGCATAAAACATTTAAAACATGCTAAAAGGGACATTTCATTTCATGACATGCAATTGACCAAGCTAAAACATAATATGAGAGAGTTTTAAAACATAAATCATAAATCATGGTCAATGCAAGCTAACTTCTTCTTTAAAACCTTTGAACTCATATGCGATACTCCTTGAGTAACCTTATTTCATTATTACTTGTGGGGACTTAGCCTTAACCGACATTGAGACCATGTGATCTATAACATGGAATCTGGTGTCTACCCACACCAAAAAGAGGTGTCCTACTTGCCGAAGGTAGAACCTTGAACTTCTAGCTTAAGTGGATCCACTAGCTAATCAACCTATGTGGGAACATAGTTATGGGATAAGGAGATTGCTACAAGAAACCCAGACTCTACTACGTGAAGGCTTTCATCTCATGAGATTACTTTGGAAATGCGTACTCTACTACATGAGAGCTTCCATCTCATATTTAACATCCACTCGGTGCTAAGCATAAATTCCCACGGAATAGTCATTTCTTACTTGACTTCATTACTCATGAAAAGGTGCCCTTGGCCTACCAATTCAAACTAGTTTCATTAAGTTAGCTCCTAGTCTTTGATTTAATTAGGTGAGAAATCCTTTCAACCTAAGAATCCGTTCAATGTGAGAAAACCTTTCACATCATGCTAGTATGTGTTTTAGTGATAATTTCCTTTCAGAACACAACATCATCATTGGTACTTTACTCTCAAAGCACCCTTAAAACATTTGCATAGATTTCATAAAATAATGAATAAGTTCATAATCTACCTCCTTGAGGTCAAAACCTAATTTCAATCATCAACTCTTAGAAATATGGGTTAGATATGGATTTCATCATAAATTCATGTAAAACTAGTAATACGTGCTCAATTTTATAAAACTCTTCCTTGAATATCAAAATCCCTCATCATATAGTTCATAACTTGAAAACATAGGGATCACAAGGGTTCATAGGGAAATTCATCATAAAAGCATTGAAATTCACCAATTCAGGCATAGAATATCATAATTAAATCATTTAAATCAATAATGATAAGAACCCATGCTAATTGAAGAAAACCCTAACTCAATTGGGGAATTCTACCATTTGAAATAGAGGAATTTGGAAACTCCATGGATGAAAGGAATCCATGGATGAAAAGTATCATACCTTGACTCCAATTGCTAGCCTTCAATGGAGGAATTGGAACCTTAGCTTCAAACCCTAGGTGAATCCTTCTTCTTCTTCTTCAAGTTTCTAGAGAGAGAATATTTGAGAGGAAATTTGGGATTCTTTTTGTGAATTTGGAAGAATGAAATAAATGGGGTGAATTTGGGGGATTAAAATGATTATATAGGGGTTCTAAATATAGGCAAAACGACATAGTATGGGAATTAATTAATTAGGAAAAGACCCAACTGCCCCTAATAATAACTGACAGGTGACCATTCACAGACCCCAATCGACGAACCGTGGTCTGACCCATGACCTGTCCTGTGGACCATGGTTGGTCATCAAAAGCTGAATTTTGGGCCCTCAAACCACGGGCCCTGACCAAGGACCGTGGTCTGACTAACGATCCATTGGTTTAGGTCGTGGTCTCGAGCCTTATGGAACATTTTTGGGCAGCCATCCACGGACCACACCTACGGTCCGCGGTCCCTTCAACAGGTCGTGGGTGGCCGGCGTGGTTTGGCACCTGTAATATCTGGAAACTGCTATTTTGGACATTTTAAATACGGGATGTTACAGTCTTACCCACGCTGCCAGAACTTTCCTATACCTTACCAGGATATAGGACACCTCAACTAAGTAGATCCACTAAGCTATGCCCAAAGACACTAAGAATTCATCTAAAAAGCATGATCCTTTACTCATGTTGGCTACATGGTTTATGAGGAATGTGAGTTGTCTGAACTCATTCCTATATTGGTGCTCAATACTACTCCTAATAAATATATACTCATGCTCAAATGTATAAAACATGCTCTTTCTCTAATTTGAGATAATTGCTCAAACTATCCTCTCAAAAGAGGTGACTGCTCTGAAATATCTCTGAACTCATAAACTCATTTAGAAATCAAAGTTTCTATGTTCTCAATAATACTCTTTCTTTATATAAAAATGGAACATTTTGAAATACTCAGTTCCCTTAAACTTTACTTAAAATGTCTCTTTAAACTTTCCTCAAAACGGAGTTTAAAACACAAATATTGGCTTTAAAAGATTCTTGAGATTTTATAACTCAAAATTCATGCTGACATATAGACATTAATGAATCAACTCAAGGATCTCAATAACAATATAGAAAACTCAATACTCAGAACTCAAGAACTCAAAACTCAAGGATACTACTCGGCTCAAGAATACTCAATTCATAAGGTTCATGTTGAAATGTAGACATGAATAAAAATCAACTCAAGAACTTCAATGCATAACGTATAGCAATTCAAATAAAATTAGGAATAGAGTTTCAAAAAGGATCAGGAACTCAAGAACTCAAAGTCAACTCAATAAAAACTCTTGAAGTTTTCCCTTAAATTCACTTTAGTTTGGAATGTAAATTAAGACATGTGATTAGGATATATAGGATCTCTCAAGTATTAATGGAACCTTTAGGAGCTAATACAAAGAATAGAACGTAGTCTCGATTCAAAAGAACACGTTTGGAATGAAGCATGGAAAGAAAAAAGACCAGGCGACCCTAGTACACTGGTGGCGCGTCGCCCCAGCACTCCTAGCGTACTGGTGGCGCGTCGCCCCAGCACTCCTAGCGTACTGGTGGTGCGCCACACTTGGCCCCAAAGTACTAGGGCTGGATTTGGGTGTACTGTTGGCGCGTCGCCACAACACTCCTGACGTATTGGTGGCGCGCCGCCCCAGCCCTTCCCCAGCAATTTTAACGAATATCTTTGGTAAAATTCAAGCTTCAAACTAGGTTAGAATTGGGGAATTTCTCCTAAACTCTTCTTGATTCTCGAACCCAACACAAATTCATAGAAATTTCATATAATCACTTTCAAAAAATAACTATTCATACTCAATATCCTCATCCCAAGAAACTCAAAACTTTCATTGTTAAAGAATGAAACTAAAATCAAGAACTACTCAAGAATCTCTTAACATAAGGATTTCATGGATGAATTTATGGATGAATTAGATGTATGGAGTGAGGATGAACAAGTTCAACACTGTGAGAAGCCTTACATACCATGAAAGAATGATGTTCTTGGAGAAAACTAAAAGTCTTGAAGAAGCTTGAACTTAACCCTTTTTCTCCTCTTGAAGCCTCGCACTAAATCCCTATGTTCTTAGGAACATGAATAGGTGATTTAGAATATGATTAGACCCTTAATTCAGTCAGTAAAAACGTGTTAAGACTAGTGGGAAAAAGGAAATGACCAAAATACACTTTTCTAAAACGAATGGAATGCATTAAATTGAGAGGCTTCACTCAAACAACCATAACTTTTAACTTGGAGCTCGAATTTTAGCAAACTTGATGGTGTTGGAAAGAAGACTCAAAGACCTTCAATTTAAATGGTCATAGGCCACCTAACTATTTATGTGCTAAAAGATATGGTCGATTGAAGTTGACATAAAACTAAAAACTGATGGGTGACTTCAACAAATTTCTCTTTAGTTTTTTTTTAAAATCCGAGGCGTTACATAAAAATAATTTAGAATCACTCTGTACAATCTTATTCACAAACGAAGAATGGTTCGAGTCTTAACTTAAAAAATTTCGGGATGTTAAAAATAATATAATTGAAGTAACTAATCATGTATCCGTGGTTAGAAATGGTTAAATAATTTTAATAATTACTAAAAATTGTTATATTTTTGTTTAGAGAAATTAGAATATAAAAAATTGATATGTTATTCGAGGTATAGTTATAAATGTTTTATTATTTTTTTCACATTTAAAACATCTAATTCTCAAAATTATTGTAACACCCCAAAAAAAATTTGAGCTAAGACTCGAACTATTCTTCGTAGTGAGTGAGACTTTACCAAGGAATTAAAATTCTTCTTAAGTGTTAAGATCACTAGATGTAGCACCTTGAGTTCCAAAAAGAACTAAAAAGAGTTCATTGAAGTCATTCCTAGGTTTTTCTAAGTTTTGGGTCAACTTCAAATGACTATAACTTTTAGCACATGATGAGTTAGGAGACTTATAAGATATCAAATGAAAGATCCCTGAGTTCTGTTTCCAACGACCCAAAGTTTGCTAAGTTTTGAGTTCGTATGAGGGGGATATGCTCGTTTGAAGTCAGGCTGTCCAGTTAAGGAAAGTTACCCGAAAATATGATGGGTATTTTAGTCTTTTCCTTACCCAATCAGCTTAAAACGAATTTAAGTAATATTTTGGGGAAAAAACTGATTTGGGTCAGTTTTCATAAATCCAAATACGCTTAGGGTTTTATAGGAGAGTTCAAGAAGAGAAAAGACGAGAAAAGAAGGAAGGTTCAAGGCGATCAAGATTCTTGCAATCTTCGAGGGGTTTTCGCAAAGGATTTTATCCTAAGGGGTATGTAAGCTTCCATAGTGTTGGGTTCATTCATCAACATGCCAATCATGAGTTTCTTTTGCGAATCTATCCATAAATATTGACCAATTTAAGTTCTTGATGAGTTTTCTTGAAATTCCATTCGTAATCTTGATTGTTGGGGTTTTGATGAATTCTTGAGATGAAATTTAGTGATTTGAGGGTTGTTTTGAGTAGAGTATTGTGTACTAAGGTTGGGTATTCAATTCTAAGTTAGGGGGGAAGAAACCATTGGATTTTAGGTGAACTACAGAAAATGAGCAAAGAAATTCATCGAGCTTTTCTCAGCAAGAGCTGGCGCGCCGCCCCACCATAGTGCCAGCAAAGTGTGTCTGTAGGATAGGGGTTGGCGCCCTGCGCCAGGGTCGCCTACCCCCACCCCTTCTCCATCATTTTGCCCGTCTGAGTTCTATAAAAGGGTTCCTTCAATCCCTATTGATTCTAAACTACTTCTAAACATAGAGAAATCATTCATAACATGAATCATAACCTTGAATTCATAATTCAAATTCAAGGTAGTGTTAAGAGTTAAGTCTTGAGAGTTCTTCTGAGTTATTTTGAGAAAGTTCCTTTGAGTCTTTTCGAGGAGTCTTCTATAATTACTTATAAATTATTTCAAGACTCGAGTAAGTGAGTATGAGAATGAGGAGAATGTATTCATGAGTCTACATTATCATTGAGATCCTTGAGTGGAGTCGTTCATGCCCATAAATGCCGCATGAACTCCATAATTTGAGTATCTTTGAGAGGAGTAGTATCTTCAAGTTCTATGTCTTGAGTATTGAGTTCCTAATCCTTTTGAGATTATATTTCTAGTCATAGGACTACTACATGTTACCCATGAAGGTCCTTGAGTTGAGTAGTTCATGAACATAATTCTGCATGACCCTATGAGTTGAGCAGTCTTGAGATGAGAAGTATCATTGAGTCCTTGAGTTGAGTAGTTCATGCCCATAATTCCGCATGAACACTAATTTGAGAAGTCTTTTGCAAGCCTTTTTAAAACTTGTTTTAAGACTTGAGCATTTGAGTTTGAGGAAGAGCAGAGTTGAGTTCATTTTCTTTAAAATGATATATGGAAACTAAGTATTCCAAAGAGTAAATATTTTTACATTTAAGCAAAGAGGAAACACAAATTTCCAAAAGAGTTTCATAAAAAGTTTTTAGTACAGTCTCTTTTAAGAGAAAATCTTTTGAGTAATAATCTCAAAGTTGAGGAAGAGGAAATGTTTTTCTTTAAAAAAATTTATGAGCTAGTATATTTTTGGGAGTAGTGTTGAGGACCGATATGGGGGAGAGTTCATACAACTCACAGCCCCCATAAACCATGTAGCCAACGTGGGTAGAAAGGGTCATACTTTTTAGATGATTCCTTATTGCTTTTTAGCATAGACTAGTAGATCCCCTTAGTGAGTAGGTTCTATACCCTGGCAAACTATAGGACAATTCTGGCAGCGTGGGCTAGACGTTGTATCAACACATAGCTTATAGTAATGATTGTCGGTTAGAGAATCTTCCACAGAGTTATATTGTATTTTTATATACAAACTGAGTGATTATTGTATTTTTCAATACATTGAGTTGCTATCTACTGTTTTAAAAGATTTTCTTTATAATGCATCTTTACTACTGCTTTATATTGAATAGAGTTGAGTCTCTTATTATAGAGTTGAGCCCTATTTCTCTGAGTTGAGTTGAACTATTTTTCACAGATTTGAGTCTCTATATATTGAGTCGAGTTGAACTATGTTTCACAGAGTTGAGTACCTTATTGTTGAGTTGAGCCTAATTATTTTCTCTGGGTCGAGTTGAACTATGTTTCAAAGAGTTGAGTACCTTATTGTTGAATTGAGCCCTATTTCTCTGAGTTGAGTTGAACTATGTTTCACAGAGTTGAATCTCTTATTATTGAGTTGAACTATGTTTCTTTCAGTTAAGTTGAGTTGACTTGTGTTGAGTGAGCTGGGAAGATGTAAGTATGTTTCTTTTCCATCAGTTCAAGCTTATGTTTATGCTTTAGAGTTTCCCTTAAATGTGATGAGTCTGAGGTTTCAACTTATTTAGGGCTTTGCTCTTATAGTATAAGTGTCCTCAAATTCCCCAGTTGTGCTCTAAACTAATGTTAAAGTGCTGATTTACAACTATGAAGGCTAAGGAGCAAGGCAAGGACACTACTAGGCAAAAAGGAACAAACAAGCTGAAGAAGTGAAGAAAAGTGATCCTGGTGACCGCCGAGTGGCTCTTTAGCTCACCCAAAGTTACAGTATGCTACTCCTGAGATTATAGAAATTGGGCGAGGAACATTCCCTATTGGTGAATCACCTATTGGATCGGCAAAGAGGGATTAGTTCGCCGAAGTTTACAAGACCAACAGTGAGGCTACAAGTAGAATGACGATCCAAAGGAGCAAAGGTCGAATCACGGAACCGAGTGGCGACCCCGATATAGACTGCCAAAAGTTACAGTGTGAAATGGATGAAAACTGGAGCTAAAAGAGCGATGGAAAGGAATGATTGGCGTTTCGCCGACTGGTCGGTGAAGCCCGACTTAATCCACCGATTTACCCCAATGGACAAATTTTGAAAGAGTATAAATTGACTTTTTGAAAAGAGAAAAGGCATCCATCCATTGTGAAAACTCAGACTTTGAACGCAAACACTGTTCTTGTTGGTTTTTTGAAGCAATTTTCAATTAGATTTCGAGTGAGTTTTGTAACTAAAGCTAAATCGATTCATTTTGAGGGTTCGAAATCAATACCCAGCTATGGAACATGTAATAGGTATTAAATTTTTACTTTTTATGATGACTAGCTAAAACCTCATTCTTGGGGGTTTGACCATATGATTAATTGCTTAATTTAGCTGATGGGTGTTAGAGATTGTTGATTGTATTGCTAATTCGAAGTGGGTCTGATTTATTGCTGATGTTAAATTGTTGTGTTGAATGTTTATTTCAATGTTGCTTAGTGTCTTATGCTTGCTTGAGAGAGAGGTGTAAAACCAAGGCCATAAATTAGCATCCTTAGTGATTGGGCTAATGTGGGTTCAGCTCGAGAGAGTGAATCCTAAGCTCCGTTCTACCTATCTAGCTCGAGAGAGTAGATGAAGTGAGGTTGTGGGCTGGTTATAGTGTTTGGCCTGTTGAGGTTCGAAAGAACTCAACTGAAAGCGGGATAGTTGTTCGAAAGAAAGCTATCTTATCTAAGGTCCATCCTACCCTCGAAGTTTTAGTAACTTTCAGTAATTACCTAGCACCCATTTAGCAGAAATTTGAAGTTGGTCGGTCATTCCTCCAAGTATCTTTTAATCGTTTGATTACCTATGTTGTTCTTATTGTTGTGATTGCTGATTGATATCAAATTCCCCCACCTAAAATTTATTTCAGACTTTTGATTTATTTAAGTAATTTTGATAATTTCTATTCCTACAACCAATTGAACCGCATTTAATACTTCATAATTGAATTCAAAACTTGTACTGCTCCCTATGGGTTCGACCCCAACTCACTTGTTGGGTTTCAACTAGATTACGATCATCTACACCTAGTATCAGAAAAGGTGTAAGTGAGCGTTAATCAAAATGGCGCCACTACTAGGGAGTGGTGTTTAGAATTCTCTTATCGAAGTTTAAATTGTGATCTCTTTGTGTTGTAGTTGAATCGACTTAAATTTTTTGTGAGTTGTGGTGATTAGATGACAAGATGAGTGAAAATGAAAGCACTGTGAACCAACTTGGTAACCAAGATGATGGTGGTTATTTCTTTCACGTCAATGAAGCTCTATTGGGGGGTGTAGGTGCTATTCGCCTTCCTCCGGTTGAAGATCATGCTCCATTTCATGTGACAAATACAATGTTGCAACTCTTGCAAGCTAAAGGCGTATTTGGGGGGTTAGATCATCAGAACCCCCATGAGCATATTCGGAACTTTGTTGAGATATGCAGTTCGTTCTCACTCAAGGATATGTCACAAGAATCAATTTGCCTGCGGTTGTTCCCTTTTTCCTTAATGGGGGAGGCAACCAAATGGTTAGCAGAGCTACCGAGATATTCCATTCTATCATGGGAGGAGCTCACTGAGGCATTCTATGTGAGGTTTTTTCCGCCCTCAAAGATGGTGAAATTGCGTGACAACATCCAAAATTTCAAGAGGATAGAAGGGGAACCAATTCATGAAACTTGGCTGAGATTTCGGAAGTTACTATTACAACTCCTACTCATGGACTTTCGGGTGATGTGATACTTCAATATTTCTCCAGAAGTTTAGACTTAGTGAACAAAGGAGTAGCCGACCAGCTGGCCCGAGGAGGGATAATGCTCCAACCATTTGAGGTAGCTTCATCCTTTCTTGATGAAATGACAAATATCAATCAAGAGGACCAAGTTTCCCCCTTTAGTTTTAGGATGACGAAAGAGAAACTTGATAAGAAGAAAGAGAGGGATGAGAATATCAGCAAAATGATGTCCCAAATGGAGTTGTTACAAAAGCAAGTGTTAGAAAAGGTTGATGAAACCAAAGAAGTCAGAAGAGTGTTTAGAGTTGAGGAGGGTTCTCACCCTTGCTACTTAAAACCGGGTGGGAATCAAGGTTGGAAATCGCATAAGGAAGAAGAGAGGAGACAAACTATCAAGAATGGACTGAACAAAATGACCCTTGGAGGAGAGAAGAGAGTCATGAAGAGGATCACACGCAATCAAGTGACAGCCCAAAATCAAAGGGTAGTTCGGGTAGCCTACGAGTGGATGATTTGTTGTCGCGTATCTTAGATAAGGTTGAAGGATCTGATGACATGCTTAAGGAGATGAAAGTTGATTTCTCATCGTTGAATAATATAGTGAATTCTTACGCAGATGCAATCAAGCAACTTGAGGGTCAGCTGAGTCAACTTTCAGCACAACTAGAACCCATGGCAGTTGAAAGGGGTGAAGTTGAATGCGCAACAACTCTGAGGGCTAACTATGACAGAGACTTGGCGGTTGTGACTCGAAGTGGAAAGATAGCGGTTGGTAATGTCAACGGTAATAATGGGATGAACACTCATGAAGAATAGAAAGATAACACTGAGGAAGAGGGGTTTTCTCAAGCACCGGAAAGTGATATGCTCAAACAGAATGAGGAAAGTCCTAAGCAAATCCCCGCCGACAAGTTGCAAAAAGATAAAGAAAAGGCTACCCCAACTCCAAAGATAGTACAACCTCTTCCCAAAATCGCTCCCCCATTTCCTCAACATCTCAAAAATAAAAATGAGGATTAAAAGTTCAAGAAATTCCTATCCGTGTTTAAGACACTTTCTATAAATCGTCTGCTAGTGGAAACATTATTTGAGATGCCGGGATATGCTAAATTCGTGAAGGAGCTGGTCACTAAGAAGAAAAGCATGGACTTCAAGACAATTGATGTCTCTCATAATTGTAGTGCCATTATGACTAGCGAGATGATTATAAAGAAAGAGGATCCGGGGGAATTCACCATCCCATGCACCATTGGTATGCTTCAATTTGCAAAAGTTTTATGTGACTTGGGGGAAAGTATCAATTTGATGCCCTATGCAATCTTTAAACAACTTGCGCTGGGCTAACCAAAATTTACCACAATGCGGCTTCTTCTGGAGGACCGGTCAATCAACCACCCCGTTGGGATACTCTATGACATATTGGTAAAGGTTGATCGATTCATATTTCCGGCTGATTTTGTTATTCTTGATTGTAAGATTAATGCTGAAGTTCCTATTATTTTGGGTAGACCATATTTAGCAACCGGAAGGGCCCTACTGGATGTTGAAAGTGGGGAGTTGAGGTTCCGGGTAAATGAAGAAGAAGTCACATTTAATGTGTGCAAATCAATTAAACAACCTAGTGATATTCCTGTAGTATCAACGATCGATGTGATTGATGAAGCGGTGGCTAGTGTGAGCGAGATGATGTATATGAGTGAACCTCTTGAGCCTGTTCTTTCAAATTATGATGAAACCGAAGTCCAGGGATATGATGAAGTGCTAGCTGCCCTATCGGGGTTAGGTGAATATTCAAGGAACCCATTAAAGATAGACATTGATCTAAAAAATCGAGAGAGTCCTCCCTCTAAACAATCCACGGAAGAACCACAAAAACTTGAGTTGAAAGTGCTTCCCGCCCATCTTCGGTATGCATTCTTGGGGGCGAACAATACCTTACCGGTTATCATTGCAGCTGACTTGCTTGAATGGCAAGTGAAGTTGCTTCTTAAGGTGTTGAAACTGTACATCAAGGCAATAGGATGGACTATCGCTGATATTATAGGTATTTCACCCAAAATTTGCACACAGAAAATTCAATTGGATAGCGAGTGCAAACCAAGTGTTGAGCATCAAAGAAGATTGAACCCACCAATGCAAGAGGTGGTGAAGAAAGAGATCATTAAATGGCTAGACGCAGGTGTAGTGTATCCTATTGCGGATAGCAAATGGGTAAGCCCTGTACAATGCGTACCCAAAAAGGGGGGCATCATGGTGGTCCCAAATGAGAAAGGAGAACTTGTCCCCATGAGGCCGGTCACCGGGTGGAGAGTATGCATGGATTATCAGAAGCTAAATTGTTGGACTGAGAAAGATCATTTCCCAATGCCGTTTATGGATCAAATGCTTGATAGACTTGCGGGGCGTGGATGGTACTGTTTTTTGGATGGCTACTCCGGATACAACCAAATCTCTATTGCACCGGAAGATCAAGAGAAAACCACTTTCACATGACCCTACGGGACTTTCGCCTTCAAGAGGATGTCGTTTGGGTTATGCAATGCTCCAATGAAATTTCAATGGTGCATGCTTTCGATTTTCACTGATATAGTGGAAGTGTTCATGGATGACTTTTCAATTGTCGGTGATTAATTTGAGACATGTTTGGCTCATCTTGGGCAAGTCCTTCAATAGTGTGTAGAAACCAACTTGGTCCTTAATTGGGAAAAATTTCACTTCATGGTCAAAGAAGGCATAGTCCTAGGTCACAAAGTGTCACAGAAGAGACTAGAGGTCGACAAAGCAAAGATTGAGGTTATTGAGAAGTTGCCTCCTCCTATATCTATTAAAGATATTTGGAGTTTCTTGGGACATGCAGGGTTTTATAGGAGATTTATCAAAGATTTTTCAAAAATTGCGCACCCATTGTGTAAGCTATTGGAAAAAGAGGCGAAGTTTTTTTTTGATGGTTCTTGCTTAAAAGCTTTCGAGTGTTTGAAGGAAAAGTTGATCTCTACCCCGGTGATCATTAGCCCCGACTGGTCTGAACCATTTGAGGTGATGTGTGATGCAAGTGACACGGCTCTAGGAGCCGTGTTAGGTAAAAAGTGCAACAAGCTCTTTCTCCCACTTTATTACTCCAGCAAGATGCTAAATTGAGCACAACGTAACTACACTGTTGCTGAACAAGAGCTATTAGCGGTAATTTATGCATTTGAGAAGTTCAGGGCATACTTGGTAGGCACAAAAGTGATAGGTCATACTGATCATGCGGCATTACGATATTTAATGGCAAAGAAAGATGCTAAGCCAAGGTTGATTAGGTGGGTCTTGCTGTTACAAGAGTTTGATTTTGAAGTGAAGGACCGAAAGGGGTGTGAAAATCAAGTGGCAGATCATTTATCGCGGTTAGAAACCAATATGACAGACTCCAAAGAAAGGGAGATTGTGGCTGAATTCCTTGATGAAACAGTGATGAGGCTGACCCAAAGTAAACATCCCTTGGTATGCAGATCTCGCTAACCATGTGGTATGTGGAACTATGCCAGAGGAGTTGAACTCTTATCAGCGGAAGAGGTTCTTGTTTGAGGTGAATAAATACTTCTGGGATGAACCATATTTGTTTCGAGAATGTGCACACCATATTATTCATCGATGTGTACCGGAAGAAGAAGTCAATGTCATCCTTAATGCATGCCACACATCACTTGTCGGTGGACATCATGGTGGGGTGCGGACAGCTGCAAAAGTGCCTCAAAGTGGTTACTATTGGCCGTCTTTATACCAGGATGCGCATGATTTTGTGAAACAATGCATCCCGTGTCAAAAGCAAGGTGGGGTATCAAGAAAGCATGAATTACCTCTAAATCCTATCTTAGAAGTGGAGTTGTTTGATGTGTGTGGTATAGATTTCATGGGGGCATTTGTGAGTTCTTTCGGCCACAAATATATTTTGGTAGCAGTGGATTATGTGTCCAAATGGGTCGAAGTTGTAGCCTTGCCCAAAATGAGGGCAAGAGTGTGGTGCAATTCTTGAAGAGAAATATTTTTGCACGATTCGGCACTCCTCGAACTATCATCAGTGATGGGGGATCTCACTTTTACAACCGGATGTTTGCCTCGTTGTTAAACAAATATGGGGTAAAGCATAAAGTTGCAACACCATACCATCCACACACAAACGGTCAAGTAGAAGTTTCAAACTGGGAAATTAAAAGGATTTTGGCAAAAACGGTGAATGCAAATCGGACTGATTGGTCTCGCAAATTGGATGATTACCTACGGGCTTATTGAACTGTATTCAAAACACCAATTGGTATGTCACCATATCAGCTAGTGTTCGGCAAGTCTTGTCATCTACCAATTGAGCTTGAGCACAAAGCTTTATGGGCGTTGAAGACGCTAAACCTGAATTGAAAAAAGGCAGCAAAAGGGAGAGTGAACCAACTCCATGAATTAGAGGAATTCCGGTTGAGAGCATATGAATGTTCAGCCCTTTATAAGGAGAAGATGAAGAGGTGGCACGATTCAAAAATCCTTCAACGCGACTTTCAAGTCGGTGACTTCGTGTTGCTCTTCAATTCCCGGTTGAGACTCTTTCCCGGTAAACTTAAGTCAAAGTGGTCAGGTCCATTTAAGATAACCCGAGTGTTTACAAATGGGGCAATTGAAATTGAAGGAAAAGAGGGCCCATCTTTCAAGGTAAATGGGCAGTGCCTTAAGCTGTACTTTGGTGAATGTCATGAGATTGCGGTAATCAAAGTGTTGTGTTTGGAAGATGCTTGAAAGCATTTCCACGTCGTGCCATGACATTAAATAAGGCGCTTCTTGGGAGGCAACCCATTGATTAATGTTTCAAGCACACCTCATCCAATTCTAGGTGCAAACGATCGTTAAGCAGTATAAAACCCAATAATTGAGTTGGGGTCGAATCCCACAGGGAACTGTACGTCTTCGAATTCGACTATGAAGTATAAATGTGATCTAACTAGCTATAGGAATAAATATTATCGGAAAAGGACACATTACAAATCAAAGGGGTGACATCAAATGTCAGATGGGGGTTTTGATTTACAAATATCAACTACAAAGCAGTGAAATAGCAATGAGATAACAATAAGGAGAGGAATTATTGTGATGTGATCGATTTTAAGTTAATTTCGATATATGGGTAATTGAAACTACTAGTAAACAGCTAAATATCAGTGGGTAGGCTAGACTATAATTAAAATAGCTTTCTCTCGAACAACTATTCCGCTTCAAGTGATTTCTCTCGAACATCAACAAGCATAGCAATTAAGAACAGCCCAAAACCTTAATACATTTTCTCTCTCGAGCAAGATGGGTAGGACTGGGTTTAGGATTCACTCTCTCGAGCTGAACCAAAATCAACCCAATACATACGAATCATTAATCAATAATTTTAGTTCTAAAACCTCTCTCTCGAGCAAGCCAAGAACACTAAAATAGAACTGCATTGGCAACTACAATTCATAAATTAAACCACAATTAATGATTAAACCCACTTCAAAATAGCATTTAAACTAGTAATTATCAATACCCACACACTAATTCAACCAATAATCACATGATCACACCCCAAGAGTTGGGGTTTTAGCCAAACATCATAAAAATATAAAAATTGTTCCCGAATCGATTAGTCATCAACTGGGTTAGAGGAATTCAAGCTTTACAATACTCCAATTCGAAGAAAATTTGAAACCCACTTGCAAAATCTCCAAATTGAGTCTCAAAACCTTCAAGTCTACTTAGAAATTTCAGAGAAAACTGTTCTACACTAAGATAGATTAAAAATTCGATACTAAATTAATGTTCAAAATGTAATTTATAGTCTCCCAAAATAAACCACGAAGGGCCACTCGGCGAAGTAAGTTGGGCTCACCGAACCACTCGGCGAGCCACCCTTTGACCTCTTCCATCGCCTTTTCACCTTAGCATTCAGCATCCTCGAGGTCTGTAACTTTGGGAGATCTATCTTTGCTTCGCGGAACGACTCGGCGATTCACCGACTGCTCCTTTTCGTCGCCGACTTGGTTTCTTTCTTCAGGGCATGGTACACTGAAACTTTAGGCGGTGATATTAGCCACTCGGCGACACGCCGAGTGCTCTTGGCGATCTTCAGGCTCGCCTTTCTTTATTTCTTCAGCTTGTTTTGTTCCTTTTTGCCTGTTAGTGTCCTTGCTTTGCTCCTCAATCCATATACCTGAAAATCAAGGTATTAACATTAGTTTATAGCATAAATTAGGCATTTGAGGACAATTAATCTATCAAAACAAAGCCCTAAATGAGTCCAAATCTGGGACTGATCAACACCCCCAACTTAAACTTTTGCTTGTCCTCAAGTAAAACTCAAGATCAGCAGTTCAAAAAGGATGCCTCAAACAGTGTTGCATAAGAATCAACATGAATGCACACAACAAGGCTCAATTTACTCATGCAATGATCAATTGTGCACTCAAAGATTCAAATTGTGACTCACCATTACCAAAGATGCTCAAGTTCACAATACTTGCTTCAAATGCTAGTTCAAGCTCAACAAACGTACTCAAATGCCCTCACAACAAAGATGATTCCATATTCACACACTATTTCTCAGCAATTTAAAGTTTCGTAATCACATACAACTCTCACACTCACAAAGATTAACAAATGCATGACTTCACCCATAGGTTTGCCCTTATTTTCAAATCAACATTTGTTTCAGCTCACTCAAGATCACAAAGGTCTTTTCATGGCTTGTAATGTGGTTGAGTGTCAAGGTATGGTCATTTAGGCTTAGTGGCTGCTACCTCCATGAAGTGTGACCTAAATCATCACTTTCTTCCTTTTCTTTAACAACTCAAACATGCTCATAATCCACCCCATTATTCAACTTCATATGGATTACCGGATACCCCATTTCTTTTGGAATTTTTATCACTTTATTTCACAAGTTTTTCATTCTTTTTCTTTCCTTCTTTTCTCTTTTCTTTTTTTTTTTTTTTTTACATGGAGGGGTTCCATCTTTTTCAAAACCATTCGCAAAAGGGGATTTTTTTAATTTTTTTTACACTTATTGATTTTCCTTCTCTTTTCACTACACCCTCAACTTAGGCTTTTGGCCTAAGTTGGCTATTCAAATAAACCACACTTCATGAAAGCTATGGGTAGATGGATAAAGAGGGATCACAATTGTTCAAGTTTCTTTCAAGAAAAGGGTAAGGCTCAATAGTGTTCAAGCAAGGTTCACACATCTCACAAGGTTGGCCACAAAAGAGGTATATTGTCAAATTGTTCCACTTTTCAAAAAATTTGCCTAAGATCATATCAAGTGCTTGCATCACTTAGTCAACCGGACCAACGGAGAAAATTCTAGGTGTCATCACACAATTGTTCAAAGTAATATCAACACACCAGGCATTCGCACCAATATCAAACAAGACTCCACACTTTTGCTAGTGTGCAATTCTCATCACAAGAGGATCATTCGATAACCATCTAGTCACAACGAGATGTTAAAAGTTCACACATTGCTTATGCAACTTCATTGGCCTCATTGTAGCCACACATTCATTTCGTTCAATTAAGAGCACTATTCAAGTCATCGGTATTGATCATAACCGATAATCAAATTTGCACAAGAACAGCCACAAGCCACAATCACAAATAATAGAGGTGGCACAAAATTTTAAAATAGGTCAAAACCATTTCCATTCAAAATAAGGAGGCACAAGCTCAACCATCCACCAGATAAAAATCAAAACACATATATAGCTCAAAATACCTAAAATTCACAAATAAAACAGCATCACAAGAGGTAGGTTTGGAAATACCTCACCCCACCCACAAAAGAAAAGTAGTTGTCTTCAAATGAAACTAAAAACACAAAAATCATAAAAATAACATAGAGGGAGGTAACGAATGATCCTATCTACACAGTCGCTCCATCTGTCGGGGCATCAGTGCCCGAGGTCACACTCTGGGGTTCGGCATCAGTGCCCGGGGTAACATCAGCACTGGCTCCACTAGAGCTTGGCATGGAAGTCTCTCTCAACGAAGCCTGTCGGGCAGTCTCAATCATGGCACCCTCTAGGTCTGCCAGATCATCATATACAGCAGCATCTCGCTCCTCAAGCTGCTCCTCATCGGTCTCGGCCTCAAACTCATCAGCAACAACATCCTCCAAAATATCATCTCCAGTGGTAGTCGGAGGTACCTCAGCATGGGCTGGAATCTTAGCACTCGGATCCTCGGGGATCTCAACTGACCCAAACAGCGAAGTGAAGTCTGTGGACTTAAGATGGTCCACGTCCTTCCTAAGCTCAGAAACCTCAACTTTCAAAGACGTAACCTCATTAGTCACCCCATGTCCTCTGCCACAAGTCACTACTCTCGCAGTGAGAGCATCAATGTCAGCTTGAAGAGGTGTGAGTACAGCTGTGATGGCTCGCTCAATCATCCATGGCACCTCGGCCTCTAGCCTGGAAGCCCGCATATCGGTAGAATGGACTAGGTGCCCCATCTTGAGGAGCATGGCCTGAGTGATCGGAGGCCTGGTGGCAGTGGTACATGAAGCAGCTCTAGGAGGCTGGGAAGGAGTGGAAGTAGATGTACCTGAAGGCCCGGAGGCCGGAGTAGGCAAAGATGCCTTTGCAGGTATAGAATCAACAACAACCTCCGGGATGTGTCCACCGGAGCTACTCTCCTCCTATCCCCCTCGTCCCGTGTGTACTCGGCCTCTATGCGCCAGATGTTGGTGGAGGATGTGGGTGTGACCTAAACATCCCTCTTCTTGTCAAGAGGAACTCCACCCCGCCGACACAACTCTGTAATAAGCACTGGGAATGGAAGGGATGTCTGGCGCTGTTTGGCCCTCATGGCCATCTCCTCCTCTATGATCAGCCCTAGGTTCAGACTCTTCCTGGATATAATAGATCCGAGACAGGCCGCCTTTGGGTGGTGGAGAATGGACTCGTTCTGTGACGGCATGATCAAGCTACTAATGAAACTGAACCAATACCGGGCTGCTATGTTCAAGTCCTTCTCGATAGGGGCTCCGGCCTCAATCCACCTCGGGGTGGTGTCAGAGATGAGGGGAGCTAGCTAGCCCTTTAGGTCATCCAGAGTATGTGAAGTCGTCATCCTCTGGTACTTATGCTCAAAACCGGTAGCTCTTTCCAGTACATCATTTATATGATCGATGCTGCATCCAACTGTCTTACCTCGAACTACCACAGACTCCACAGGTATGAAGGCATTGGCCTTCTTCTTCCCCTGGGGTACCACGTCACCATATGCAGTGTAGAATTCTCTTACCCAGGTGGGGATGTAGGGGCCACGGGTCCTTGTGAACATGTTGAACTTATGGTACCGAAGTGTGTCCCATGCAAGAGGGTACCTGTCCACCACACCATCCGTGGACAATCGTTTCTCCTCTAGGATGGTCCTCAATCCCTCGGCCTTTAACCGGTTGAGTAACCGGGGAGGAGGACCTTGAACTGGTGGCGCTGGAACCACCGTCTATGCCGGAGCTGGCACTGTATCAGCAGCAGGAGGGGTAGACTCCGGGATCCTAGATCAATCTTTCCAAACCCTTGCACGAATTTCTGCTCGCCGGGTCTGTAGTGGTTGGTCCTCTTCAGGCTCGGAGAATGAGACCTGAGAATCAAAAGAATCCCCATCACTGCCGGAGTTGAGCTCTGGTCTCTCAGCTACGGGTGCTTTGCACTTGCCTTTGCCTCCCTTCGGAGGTGCTTTCTTTCCCTTTTGTGTGGAAGCAGCTGCTCCCTCCTTTATTACGATGCCCCGTGCTCGTTTGCAAGGCGTCATACCACTTTCATCTAAGTTGGTCCTAGCAATATCTGCAAAACACATTAGAAAGAGTTAGAAAAATTTCAAGAAAAATGTGCAGAATTAAGGTTGCAGATGAACTCGCCGAACCAATCGGTGAGTCGCCGAGTCACTTTGGCGAGCTAGATCGGGCTCGCCAAAAGGATTGGCTTGAAAAATTTTCAGAAATAAGGTAGGTCGGTGATGTGTAGGGCCCTTCGGTGAATCACCGACATCACTCGGCAAGCTCAGACTAGCCCGCCGAAATTAACAATGTGTTTTAGGGGTTAGGGGCGCACAAAGGGCGATCAACAGAAATATTCGGTGAGTCGCCGAGTTCACTCGGCGAGCTCAGTCTTCCCACCGAAAGTTACAGACTCTAACTAAGCCAAATTATGAAAATTAAGGGCGATCAAGGGGGACGTTGGTGAACCGCCGAACCATTCGGTGAGCTCGACCCAGCTCGCCAAACTGCCCAACATGCCAAATTTCAACCCCAATTTCCGATATTAAGCCCGCAACCCCCTAAATCAAAATCAAACGCACACATTATGCAATTCATAAAAGACCCATAAGACCCATGCCTCCGGGGTATTCAGACTTCCCCCGATTTGGCCAAAATTGGCCATTTGATGACTTTTGCCCTTAAGAATGACGTCAAACGCTCCATCATTGGGCAAAGTACGTCATTTAGCACAATTGGGGGTTACTTAGACTTCACCCAACTAGACCCAACATAAAATAACCACAACCCAACAATTTAGAATCAATTTTAACATACGGAACTCAGGAAATCATCTTTTTAAGCCATTAGGCACAATTTCGAGACACTAAATAAGCAATCAACCACATCAAGCACGATTTAAACACAGGCCCGACACAAAACAACACAAATTATCGAATGCATTCGAGTTCAACCACTAATCAAGAGTTCGGGGTTTGGAAAACCAACCTGAATACTGAATTTAGAATTTGATAAGCTAGGCGGCAATGCAATCCAAATCCAAACACGAGATCAAGAGCACAAAGAAAGTAAAATAGCAAAAATAGGGGAAATCAAAAGTGCGGGTGTGAGTGTACGGTGTTAGAAATGGGAGAATATGAAAGATTTTAAAATTTTAAACCGTTTGGCCTTTTAAAACCTTTCAGTTTGCGGCCCTTTCAATGGTGTAAGTCATCCACGCCAAACCACTCGACGATACGCTGAGTGGTAACTTACCTCATCGAGTTTTACAGGACTTCCAGTTATCTTGAGGGTCCAAACGACAAACAAAATTGGGCTCGCCGACCTATTCGGCGAGTCGTCGATTAATTTATTGCCCCACCGAGTTTTACAGACCTCCACCTAAAGTTTTGTTGGTACAACGACGGTCCAAGTCGGGCTCGCCGACCTCTTCAACGAGATGACGACTGGACTCTATGGCTCGCCAAACTGCACATTCTCAAACACACTCCACTTTTCAACCTGCACAATCAACACCCATTATTCAAAATCAAACTTAAAGCATTAAAAACTTGGATTGCCTCCCAAGAAGCGCCTTAGTTAACGTCGTGGCATGATGAAAATATCCATTCAAGCTTCATTCTTGGGGTTTGCCATTGTATCACTAGGCAATCCACCTTGTTGTCTTTGATTCAGATGTGAAGAAATTTGACCCGTTTAGGTCTCCAGCTGCTTAATAGAAACTGAGTGAGAGGTCACCATTTGGCTAAGAGTCGAAACATCCTCTTTCATCTCTTTCAATACTTTATCAGACCCTTCAATTTTGGTGACAATGCGTGAGAGCATATCTTCAGTCCGGCCACCCTCAGAATCTTTAGGATTTTGACACTCGTGGGGAGGAACATACCTATCCTTCTCCCCTTCTCTATCCTTCCAAGTGGTGTGATGGTCACGCCATTCTATGTCACGGTCTCTCCTGCCCTTATCTCTATTCCATCCTTGATTTTCACCTGGCCTTGGGTAGTTAGCACGATAACCTCCTCCTTGGTTGGCTAGGAAGTTCACTTCCTCATTGTACAGCGCTTCAAACCTTGCATCATCGGGGTTCACTCCACCAACACCCACAATATTGACACTCTTTGAACCAGGACCCATGACATTCTTAGCCAAGATATCCAGCTGATTCATCATTTTAACCATGTTATGGTCTCTCTCTTGATCTTTTGTCAATTTATAAGTGAGAGGAGAGACTTGGTCTTCTTGAGTATACCATGCTCTGTTTATCTTGGTCATGCAATCAAGGAGTTGGCAAGCTATTGCGTAGGGCTGTTGCATTATACCACCCAGAGAAAGTTGGTCAGCCACTCCTTTATTTACCGAATCAAGGCTTCTATAGAAATATTGCAGCAGCACATTATCAGGAAGTTCATGAGTTGGGCATTGAAGCACCAGCTTCTTAAATCTCAGCCATGTCTCATGGATTGGCTCACCTTCCAAGCGTTTGAAACCTTGGATTCCATCCCTTAGAGTCATCATCTTCGATGGGGGAAAGAATCGCACTAAAAATGATGTGGTCAGCTCATCCCATGTGGTAATAGAGTCCCTTGGTAACTTAGCCAACCATTTAGTCGCTTCACCCATCAAAGAGAAGGGGAACAACCTGAGATGGACCGATTCTTGCGATATGTCCTTAAATGAGAATGGCCCACAAACATCAACAAAATTCCTGATATGCTCATTTGGATCCTCATGTGCCAGCCCCCCAAATGGTCCCTTCAATTGGAGGAGCTGAAGCATTGTGCTTGTTATGTGGAAAACAGTGTTTCCTTCAGCTGGAGGTAAACGAATGACACAAACACCACCCACTTGGTTTGGGTCATTGACATCATTGAGATTTCCAATGTCATCTTGGTGGCCCACTTGGCTACCATTACTTTCGTTGACGCTCATCTCCTCCTCCGTTTTACACAAACAACATAAAACCAAAAACAAAATTAAGTAGATTCAACTATAACTACAAAGATCACAATTCAACTTCAATAAAAGAATTTCAAACAACACCACTCCGCAGCAGCGGCGCCATTTTGATTAACGTTTCAAGCACACCTCATCCAATTCAAGGTGCAAACGATCGTTAAGCAGTATAAAACCCAACAATTGAGTTGGGGTCGAATCCCACAGGGAGTGGTACGTGTTCAAATTCGACTATGAAGTACAAATGTGATCTAACTAGCTATAGGAATATATATTATCAGAAAAGGACACATTACAAATCAAAGGGGTGAGGGGTATTGATTTGCAATTATCAACTACAAAGCAGTGAAATAGCAATGCGATGACAATAAGGAGAGGAATTCTCGGGATGTGATCGATTATAAGTGAATTTCGATATATGGGTAATTGAAACTACTAGTAAACAACTAAATATCAATGGGTAGGCTAGACTATAATTGAAATAGCTTTCTCTTGAACAACTATTCCGCTTGAAGTGATTTCTCTCGAACATCAACAAGCATAGCAATTAAGAACACCCCAAAACCTTAATACATCTTCTCTCTCAAGCAAGATGGGTAGGACTGGGCTTAGGATTCACTCTGTCGAGATGAACCCAAATCAACCCAATACATACGAATCATTAATCAATAATTTTAGTTCTAAAACCTCTCTCTCTCGAGCAAGCCAAGAACACTAAAATAGAAGTGCATTTGCAACTATAATTTATAAATTAAGCCATAATTAATGATTAAACCCACTTCTAAATAGCATTTAAACTAGTAATTAATAATACCCACACACTAATTCAACCCATAATCACATGATCACACCCCAAGAGTTGGGGTTTTAGCCGAACATCATAAAAAGATAAAAATTGTTCCCGAATTGATTAGCCATCAACTGGGTAAGAGGAATTCAAGCTTTACAATGCTCCAATTCAAAGAAAATTTGAAACCCACTTGCAAAATCTCCAAATTGAGTCTCAAAACCTTCAAGTCTACTTAGAAACTTCAAAGAAAAATGTTCTACACTAAGATGGATTAAAAATTTGATACTAAATTAATGTTCAAAATGTAATTTATAGTCGCCAAAAATAAGCCACCAAAGGCCACTCGGTGAAGTATATCTGACTCGCCAAACCACTCGACGAATCACCCTTTGACCTCTTTCATCGCCTTTCACCTTAGCATTCAGCATCCTCGAGGTCTGTAACTTTGGGCGATCTGTCTTTGCTTCATGGAATGACTCGGTGATTCACCGACTGCTCCTTTTCATCGCTGACTTGGTTTCTTCCTTCAGGGCTTGGCACACTGGAACTTTAGGCAGTGATATTAGCCACTCGGCGACACGCCGAGTGCTCTTGGAGATCTTCAGGCTCGCCCTTCTTCATTTCTTCAGCTTGTTTTGTTCCTTTTTGCCTGTTAGTGTCCTTGCTTTGATCCTCAATCCATATACCTAAAAGTCAAGGCATTAATATCAGTTTATAGCATAAATTAGGTATTTGAGGACACTAAATCTATCAAAACAAAGCCCTAAATGTGTCCAAATCTCAGACTCATCACTCATGTGTTAGTTGTTTTGAATAATGTGTGCTGAATTTGTAGGTATGGGTGATTGTGCGATGCCAAGGCAATTTCATCGAGCCGCCGAACGGATTCGGCAGTCGCGACTTTGCTAGCTTTCTCGGTGTCAAGAGTGAGCTATGACTCTGGAATATTTAACGATGTATCCAGGCCACTCAGCGATGCGCCGATGCTATTCGGCGAGCCCAACTCTTACCACACTTTGCATCATCCTGAAGAGTCGGTGTCTTGGAAATTTTGGCGATGATCTACGTACATTGGGTGATGCGCCGATGCTGTTTAGCGAATCCGATTTGGATTGCCTTTTGGTCTCAAATGGAGTGGTATCATTCTAGATATTTAGGTAGACTGCAACCACTTAGGCGGTTCACCAAATTATTCGGTGATCTCTCCTCTCCTTCGCCGATTTACCCCAATAGTGAAGAGTCATTCTAACCCTATTATTGTCATTTAGTGCTATTATTTCTCTGTTTTATTTGGTGTTCGTTAATTTTTATATTGAGGGCAATGTTGGATGCTTTTTGGTGTGGTGGGGACTTGTTAGGAAGACCACCTCTAGACGTGTTTGAATGAAACTGTTCTCTTGCTTATTCGAGTGTCGGTTGTGTCAATACCGATGACTTGAATAGTGATCTTAATTGAAAAAAAATGAATGTGTGGCTACGATGAGGCAAACTAAGTTACATAGGCAAAATGTGAACTTTTAGTATCTCGTTGTGACTAGCCGATTGTCGATTAAGTCTCTTGTGATGAACATTGTAGGCTAGCTAGAAAGTGTGGAATCTTGTTTGATAATTGTATCAATGCCTTGTGTGGTGAGGTCATATTGAACATTGTGCTTGACGACACATAGAATTTGCCCCGTTGGTCCGGTTGATTGAGTGATGCAAGCAATAGACATGATCTTAGGCAAAATATTTTAAGACTGAACCAATTTGACAACATACCTCTTTGTGGATAACCTTGTGAGAAGTGTGAACCTTGCTTGGCCCCTTTTGTGCCTAACCTTTTCTTGGAAGAAACTTGAAAAATTGGACCTCATTTTACCCCTTCACCCATAACTCTCATGAAGTATGATTTGTTTGAATACCCAACTTAGGCGGGTGTGGTGAAAAAGAAGGAGAATCAAGAAGTGTGAAATATTCCCTCGAAATAGATTGTTTGGAAAATAATGGAACCCCTCCATATTAAAACAAATGTAAAAAAGGTTGAAAACAAAATGAAAAAGATTGAAATTGAAATGTTGTGAAATAAAGTGTGTGAAAATTACAAAAGAAATGGGGTATCCGGTGGTTCATATAAAGTTGAATAATGGGGTGGATTATGAGCATGTTTGAATGATAAAGAAAAGGAGGAGAAGTGAGCTTCAAGCCATATGTCATACCCCGAGGCTACCCCCTGGACGTTAACACGGGACCTAGGATCAAGAGTGACCCCAAGCTAACCGTGAGCTGGCATATCATAAGCATACTAAACGATTACTGAATAAAATATACTATGCGGAAGCTTAAAACCATAATTAACTGAAAGATGGGGAATACCCAATACTAATCTGATTATATAAAAGACTATAAGTTTAATAACAACTGGAATATCAAACTCAAAACTAAAGATGAATCTAATACTATGTCTGAAAAAGCCTATAACTGACTAAAGTTGTTGGGACATGCCCCCAGCTAACTATAGCAAAACTGAAAACTGAATAAAATGACTAAAGTGTAAAAGCATGTCTATTGTCCTCGAAGTCTGAGGACTCACCACTGAAGCTGCTGAATTGGAGATCGGGAACCGATCTATGCGTGATCTGGATGCTGAGTACCTGAACCTACATCATGAAAGGATGTAGCGCAGAGTATGCGTCAGTACTTGGAATGTACTAAGCATGTAGGATATAGAGTATAGCTGAATAAAATACATAACTGAACAAAGCATATTGAGCAATAATGTAATCTGAACTGAATGAAAATGCTGGAATATACTGAAGACTAAACTAAATGCAATGACCAAGTACTAATTTTGAACATGACATACTGAGATGGAATGCTGAAATATAACTGAAAACCTGGTCGAGTGCACTGGAGTCTGACTGTGGGAGCTACTATTAACCGACATAAAACCATATTAGCTAAATGTGGAGTCCGATGTATACGCCCCATCGAGGGGACCCAATATACCCTGCCATAGGTATAGAGGAATGACTGGCATGATCATTAAAATGTAATGCCCATAGAGGGGACTTATAAACCTACGGGGGCACGTAGTTCTGGAACTATACAGGTAAGCTGAACCCTATTCCAACTCTGTGTTAAGTCTACTCCTAACTGAATATGTATGTAACACATTATGACTGAATTACTGAAATGCTGAATAACTCAAAATACTGACATGCAAAATCTGAGAATGTAACAATTATATACTGATAATGAAACATTCGAAAACTGGGGCATGTATATTTGTTTATCTGACCTAGCTAGTGTAATTCATGAACTAAACGAATCTACACAACTAGGGTTTTGAATTTCATGCAAAGAACTAAGTAACGATATCACGAAAACATGATAATCTGATTAAGAACACTATAATAGCTAAATCACAACAATTATTGAAAGTTCTAGAAACCCTAGGACTAAACAATATATAGGGAATCAAGAATCTGACTGAATTCTAGGGACCTAGTGGAAGAAAGGAATCCACTAGTGAAATCCCACATACCTGGTGACAAAATTCATGGAGAAATCTTTCGATTTCCGGGATGGAACTGAAGAAAACTTGCTGCGTTCTTGGAAGGGTTTGGGTCTTCTCTTTTCTTCTCTTTTGTTCTATGTTTGATGATTTTTTAGTGAATGAATCGCTTAGGGTAAGATCTGACTAAGTTACTAGGCTCAAACTGACAAAAACTACGTAGTTTAGGGATCAAATGACATCGTTTAAGTGCCCAACGCATAGGGGAAAGGACCAAAATGACCCTGACTTAATTTTGGCGAAGCCCATCCACGGAGGAAACGACGGTCCGTCGTTTGAACTACCGGCCGTCATTTGGGTTCGTCGTTCATGATCTGCCCGACAGGGCTTCACTAAACCGAGCATAATTTTTTACTCGGAGATTGGATTTTAGCAAACTTGGTGGTGTTGAAAAGAGGATTGAATTATCTACCACTTGGTAGGTCATGGGCCGCCTAATTCCTTTTGTGCTAAGGGTTATGACCATTTTAAGTTGACCCAACAACAATTTCCCTCTAAATGGCAACTGACCCTCACCTACGGTCCGTAGGTCCAACCACGGACCGTACTGGTTGACCGTAGGTGGGATCAGAGACCACAAATATTTGGTGCTCAACGACGGACCCCACCTACAGACCGTGTGTCAAACCACAGACCATCGGTGGCATCTGTGGTTCTTGCACCAGGTCTGGAAAGCTATAATTTTTTTCTATTTTATCAAATCCGAGGTGTTACAATATCTCCCCCTTGGGAATATTCATCCTCGAATGAAGTCTAAACTAGCCAAGTATGGAGGGAAGAAGCTGAAATCCCTACCACTAAGTACTAGAAACTAATATCTAACTGAATTGAGTTCCAATGACATGCAAATATGCTGAAAATGCAAGAACAACTGAAGGAACAAGGTACTAAAATTGAATTTAACCACGAGTAAACTGAGAGACTGGAGAGAAAACTATTATCTCAAGCAGAAACAGAATAGGAAGGAAAGAGGTGAGGATACTTGGCCTTCATGGCTGCTTCAACTACTAATCCACCTTAGGAACACATAAGCGACCATCTCCCCCTTGGGAGAAAACCTCTACTTTCTGCTATTGAACTGCACCTTCTGACTGAAATAAAATAGGATCACTGTCCTGTTTTCCCTTAAACTCTACTACCAATGAAGGTTCTGATCTATTCAGGACTATCACACCACCATCTGATGTGTCCGTAAGACTAATTCCTAAGCGAGCAAGTCAATGAACATCTTTTGCTAATTCATTCCCTTTTTCCTCAACATGTGCTACACCACCCTCTAGAGATCATCTTTCTAGCCTTAAGGTAAGAGATAATTCGACCTATAGGAACTGAGCTACTACCTTTCCATGCTAAGACTGGCTCGTTGGAAACTGAAATCGAACGATCCTAGTTCGACAATCGACTGAGGCATAACAGGAAAGTAACCTATCCATGCCTCGAATGATATCAAAATCTACCATTTCTAACTCTACAAGATCTGCTGAGGTGACTTTCTAAGAAACTGTGATAGGGAAATTTTTGTATACCCGTCTAGCTATAACTGGGTCACCAACTGGAGTAGAGACTGAGAAGGGTTCTGAAAGAGTTTCTGGACTAAACCTAAGATTACTGCTATAAAGAGAGTTACAAAGGTAAGAGTAGCCCCTGTATCTAACAATGCATAAACATCTAAATTAAAGATTCGTAACATACCAGTGACCACATCAGGAGAATCTTCCTGATCTTGGTGAGCCTGGAAAGCATATAACCTGCCTTGACGCTGACCGCCACCTGTACAAGATGACACAACCAGCTGAGTTGGGCGACCTGCTGGTGCTGTTGGGACTGTAGTCTGAGCCCTACTATTGTTACCTCCTTGCCCCTGCCTGGCAGAAGGGCAATCCTTCACCCTATGACCAGACTGACCACACCCAAAGCATCCTTCCTTTCCTGTAAGACACTCGCTCGGATGGTTCTTACCACACTTTGGACAAGTTGGGTAGGTCCTATTTCCTGAAACACTCTCTTGAGACTTAGAGCCTTGTGCCCTACTATTCTAATCCTGTCAAAACTGTGAGTGATTTCCACCACCCATTTTTTGCTGAGAGTACTCATAGTTACATGTTCTAGCCTTTTTGTTGTCCTTAGCCAATTCCTTAAGCTTGTCTTCCTCAACCTGTTGAGCATGAGTCATAAGCCTAGAGATATTCATATCTTCTAGCAACATAGTATTCCTACACTCTATTTTCACCAAGTAGGATACCCCAAATAGAAACTTACTCCTTTGTGCCCTCGAATCAGCAACCATATGTGGAGCATACCATGAGAGTTGAGTGAACTTCAGCCCGTACTCTTGGACTGACATGGTACCTTGTCTCAAATTTATGAAGTCTTATGCCTTAGCTTCTCTCAACTCCCTTGGGAAGAACCTGTCTAGAAAAGCTCCAGTAAAACACTCCCAAGTCATAGGAATTGCATCCGTACCCCTATTTTCTTTCCACTGAGTAAACAAAATGTGAGCTACATCCTTAAGCTGATAGGATGCCAACTCGACCCTATCATTTCCAGTCACTTGCATCACTCTAAAGATTTTCTTAACCTCAACAATGAAGTTCTGGGGTTCTCACCAACTTGCGACCCTAGAAACTCAGGCCAATTCATCCTAACAAAATCTCGAACTCTAGCTGCCACTGATCCGCCATTTCTATTAGTAGGAACTGGAACCTGCTGATTGTTCTGATGAGTCATACTCTGAGCCAAAAGCAGAATCACATTCTAAAACTCTGCATTCGAAACCTCATGGTCTGGGACTGGAGGAACTGCATTAGCGTTGCGTGCATTAGCATTTCTTGGGTAAGCTCTATGAGGAGACATGATCTGAAACGCATAATGATGGATTAGAAATGAGAAGTTGGATCATACCTTACGCACGATAAGAGTATCAAAGAAAGTGAAGTTTTCCTAAAACACTTTGTAGCCTCCCTCTCATTAGATATGGGGCACTTCACATCCATGAAAATGACTCTACTTAGTGCGGCTTTCAAACATCCTAGGACTCTTAAACCTAATGCTCTGATACCAAGTTGGTCACGCCCCAAGGCTACCCCCTGGATATTATCACGGGAACTAGGATCACGAGTAACCCCAAGCTAACCCTGAGCTGGAATATCATAAGCATACTAAAAGATTACTGAATAAAATATACTATGCGGAAGCTTAAAACCATAATTAACTAAAAGATGAGGAATACGCAATACTAATCTTATTATATAAAAGACTATGAGTTTAATAACAACTAGAAGATCAAACTCAAAACTAAAGCTGAATCTAATATTATGTCTGAAAAAGCCTATAACTGACTAAATTTGCAAGGACATGCCCCCAGCTAACTCTAGAAAAACTTAAAACTGAATAAAATGACTAAAGTGTAAAGCATGTCTATTGTCCTCGAAGTATGAGGACTCACCACTGAAGCTGCTGAACTGGAGATCGGGAACCGATCTATGCATGATCTAGATGCTGAGTACCTGAACCTACATCATGAAAGGATGTAGCGCAGAGTATGTGTCAGTACTTGGAATGTACTGAGCATGCAAGTTATAGAGTATAGTTGAATAAAATACATAACTGAAGAAAGCATACTGAGCAATAACATAATCTGAACTTAATGTAAATGTTGGAATAAACTGAAGACTAAACTAAATGCAATGACCAAGTACTAATTTTGAACATGACATATTGAGACTGAATGCTGAAATATAACTGAAAACCTGGTCGAATGCACTGGAATCTGACTGTGGGAGCTACTATTAACCGACATAAAACCACATGAGCTAAATGTGGAGTCCAATATATACGCCCCATCGAGAGGACCCAATATACCCAGCTATAAATATAGAGGCATGAGTGGCGTGATCACTAAAATATAATGCCCACAGAGGGGACTTATAAACCTATGGGGGCACGTAGTTCTGAGACTATACGGGTACACTGAACACTAGTCCAACTCGGTGTTAAGTCTACTCCCAACTGAATATCTATGTAACACATTATGACTGAATTACTAAAATGTTGAATAGCTCAAAATACTGACATGCAAAATCTGAGAATGTAACAATCATATACTGATAATGAAACATTCGAAAACTGGGGTACGTATATCTGTTTATCTGACCTAGCTAGTGTAATTCATGAACTAAATGAATCTACACAACTAGGGTTCTTAGTTTCATGCAAAGAACTCAGCAATGATGTCAGGAAAACATGATAATCTGATTAAGAACACTATAACAGCTAAATCACAAAAATTATCTAAAGTTCTAGAAACCCTAGGTCGAAGCAATATATAGGGAATCAAGAATCTGACTAAATTCTAGGGACCTAGTGGAAGAAAGGAATCCACTAGTGAAATCTCACATACCTGGTAACGAAATTCACGGAGAAATCTTTCGATTTCGGGGATGGAACTGAAGAAAACTTGTTGCGTTCTTGAAAGGGTTTGGGTCACCTCTTTTCTTCTCTTTTGTTCTAAGTTTGATAATTTGTTAGTGAATGAATCACTTAGGGTAAGATCTGACAAGTTACTAGGCTCAAACTGACTAAACTGCGTAGTTTAGGGATCAAATGACGTAGTTTAAGTGTCCAACGCATAGGGGAAAGGACCAAAATGACCCTGACTTAATTCTGGCGAAGCCCATCAACGGAGGGAATGACGGACCGTCATTTGACCTACCGGCCGTCGTTTGGGTTCGTTGTTCATGATCTACCCGATAGGGCTTCACTAAAACAAGAATAACTTTTTACTCGGAGATGGGATTATAGCAAACTTGGTGGCGTTGGAAAGAGGATTCAATTATCTACCACTTGGTAGGTGATGTGCCACCTAATTCATTTTTTTCTAAGGGTTATGACCATTTGAAGTTGACCCAACAACAATTACCCTCTAAATGGCTACTGACCCTCACCTACGGTCCGTAGGTCCAACCACGGACCGTACTGGTGACCGTGGGTGGGATTAGAGACCATAAATATTTGTTGCTCAATGACGGACCCCACCTACAGACCGTGTGTCAGACCACGGACCGTCGGTGGCTTCCGTGGTTCTTGTATCAGGTCAGGAAAGCTGTAATTTTTTTCTATTTTATCAAATCTGAGGTGTTACACCATACTTCATGAAGGTGGGAGCCACTAAGCCTAAATTGACATACCTTTACACTTAGCCTCATTACAAGCCGTAGAAAGACCTTTTTTATCTTGAGTGAGCTGAAACGAATATTTTTCTGAAAATAAGGGCAAGCCTATAGGTGAAGTCATGTATGTGTTCATCTTTGTGAGTGTGAGAGTTGTATGTGATTTTAGGACGTTAAATTGTTGAGAAATTTTTTGTGAAGATGGAATCATCTTTGTTGTGAGGTCATTTGAATACCATTGTTGAGCTTGAACCTGCATTTGAAGCAAGCATTGTGAGCTTGAGCACACTTGATAATAGTGAGTCATAATTTGAAACTTTTAGTGCACAATTAATCATTGTATATGTAGTTTGAGACATATTTATGTTGAGTCTTATGCAAAACTGTTTGTAGACATCCTTGTTGAACTGATTGATCTTGAGTTTTACTTGAGGACAAGCAAAATTTAAGTTGGGGGTGTTGATGAGTCCGATGTTTTGACTCATTTAGGGCTTTGCTTTTATAGTATAAGTGTCATCAAATACCCCAGTTGTGCTCTAAACTGATGTTAAAGTGTTGATTTGCAGCTATGAAGGCTAAGGAGCAAATCAAGGACACTACTAGGCAAAAAGAAACAAACAAGCTGAAGAAGTGAAGAAAAGTGATCCTGGTGTTCGCCAAGACCACTCGGCAAACCGCCGAGTGGCTCTTTATCTCGCCCAAAGTTACAGTACGCCACTCCTGAGATGATAGAAATTGGGCGAGGAACATTCCCTATTGGCGAATCGCCGATTGGATCGGCGAAGAGGGATTAGTCTGCTAAAGTTTACAGGACCATCAGTGAGGCTGCAAGCTGAACGGTGATCCAAAAGAGCAAAGGGAAAATAATGGAACCGAGTGGCGACCCCAACATAGACCGCCAAAAGTTATAGTGTGAAATGGATGAAAACTTGATCTAAGAGGGAGATGGAAAGGAACGATTGGCGATTCGCCGACTTGTCGCCGAAGCCCGACTTAATCCGCTGATTTACCCCAAAGGCCAAATTTTGAAAGAGTATAACTTGACTTTTTGAAAAGAGAAAAGGCATCCATGCATTGTGAAAACTCAGACTTTGAACGCAAACACTGTTCTTGTTGGTTTTTTTAAGCAATTTTCAATTAGATTTCGAGTGGGTTTTGTAACTAAAGCTAAATTGATTCATTTTGAGGGTTGGAAATCAATACACAGCTATGGAACCTGTAATAGGTATTGAATTTTTACTTTATATGATGACTAGCTAAAATCCCATTCTTGGGGGTTTGACCATGTGATAAATTGCTTAATATAGCTGATAGGTATTAGAGATTGTTGATTGTATTGCTAATTTGAAGTGGGTCTGATTTATTGATGTGTTGAATGTTTATTTCAATGTTGCTTAGTGTTTTATGCTTGCTTGAGAGAGAGGTGTAAAACCAAGGCCATAAATTAGCATTCGTAGTGATTGGGCTAATGTTGATTCATCTCGAGAGAGTGAATCCTAAGCCCCGTTCTACCTATCTAGCTCGAGAGAGTAGATGAAGTGAGGTTGTGGGTTGGCTATAGTGTTTGGCCTGTTGAGGTTCGAAAGAATCAACTAAAAGCGGGATAGTTGTTTGAAAGAAAGCTATCTTATGTAAGGTCCATCCTACCCTCGAAGTTATAGTAACTTTCAGTAATTACCTAGCACCCATTTAGCGGAAATTGGTAGTTGGTCAGTCATTCCTCCAAGCATCTTTTAATCGTTTTATTACCCTTGTTGTTGTTATTGTTGTGATTGCTGATTGATATCAAATTCCCCCACCTGACATTTATGTCAATATTTTGATTTATTTAAGTAATTCTGATAATTTCTATTCCTACAACCAATTGAACAACATTTAATACTTCATAATTGAATTCAAAACTTGTACCGCTCCCTGTGGTTTCGACCCCAACTCACTTGTTGGGTTTATACTAGATTACGACCGTCTACACCTAGCATCGGATAAGGTGTAGGTGAGCATTAATCAACATGCTCGTACATTCCATGTACTGATGTCATTTGGCCAGCATCATTTCATGATGCAGATACAAGTAGCTAGGGTCATCAACAGGCTTTTCGTTGATACCACTTGCAGTTCGAGTTAGCTATGGTGAACCTCCTTGCTTCTGTAGGATTTCATTTACTTTTCAGTTTTGTCAGGATGTCGTGGGTCTTGTCCCGACTTCCATATTTGTCATTTAGAGGCTTCATAGATAGACAGTAGAGTTTGAGAAGTCTGTTTCATTTATTTTGTTAAATGTTTTAAAGACTTGAGTTGCAGATTTCTGGCTAGTTGAATATTCTATTATATTCATAGTTAGTGGTTTGAGTTAAAGTTTGTATTTGAATTCAATGAATTTTATTCAGTTTTAAGTTTTGTATGCCTGAGTTAGTCTTTTGCTTGTAGTCTGTCAGGATGAGGGTTCGCTTGGGGACCAGCAATTGTTCTCGAGTGTCGGCCACGTCCAGGATGTAGACTCGTGTCATGACAAACTTGGTATCAAAGCACAGAGTTCAAGTGTCCTAGGGTGTCTATGAAGTCGTATCAGTAGGGTTTTGTTTATGGTTGTGAGGGCCCCACTTCTATAAACTAGGGAATACAGGCATTTAAGAAAAGTTTCCCTTCTTTCATACTCTAAATCGTGCAATAGAACTATGTCATAGAGATTTTTTCATGCTCGTGCATTTTCGAGATTCATTTGACTACCCGTCATACTGAAGGTGGTTGAAAAGTAAAGCCGAAGATCCTTATGGATCAGTTATTCTTAGCAAAAGTCTTGAAGAAGTCATGAGACTGTAGAGGGGCTTGAGAGGAGCATGTGAGTGAGTTAACCTTTGAGATTTGAAAGAATGCACCCGTAATTATATGAATCGTGGGTTCAAGCTAAAAGAGAGTTTTACACTCTTCCCTAAACCTTATTCAGCTGAGACCTTTAAGAGGATGATATGTTTAGAGCTTGAGCAATATCTTCACCCGAAAAGGTGACATAAGTTACGAGATCATGAGCAGTAGTAGTGAAAGAGCCTAGAGTTAGAGAAAAGTATGCAGATGTTCAGTAATCTAAGGAAAAGAGATAGTGATGGGGCAGATTATGTTATTGGAATCATGCATCCAGTCAGTTATAAGTGATGAGTTCCTTTATGAGTCGAATAAGGAATAATAAGGTTATAGAGAGTTCGTGATAAGAGGAAGAGTTTCTAGTCAAGATGAGATAAAGTACATATTTTAACCAGAATAGAGTTGATGTTGATATGCCATCGTGTTAGAGGAGACTAAGTACATGTGTTGAATAAGAGAACAGAGTATTCATGAAGTGATAGATCTAAGCTAGGCTTATGATTTTTTTGAGAGGGTCATGATATTCAGAAGGTAATAGAATGAATTAAGTAATGAGGTATAATAAGTGGGCAGATAGTACTTAAGTTGTGAAAAGGGGATGTAGACCAGTTTAGAGATGATGGAATATGTCCATAGCTTTCAAGTGTCAGCTTTATACCTAAGGGGGAGATGATAAGATGAGAAATCAAGTCAAGTGTTGAGAATAAGATAATAATTAGTCAAAAGAGTATGGGAGATATCTTTTCAGAGGTCCTTGTAGTAGTGAAGTGATGTTAGAAGAAGAAGGTTAATGTTCTTATCGTGATAATGATGGTGTGATAATTCCATCTAAGGTTATAAATGAGGAGGAAGAGGAGGATGAGGTTTTACTATGAGAAATAGTTAAATAAGAACCCTTAGTTGGTCTCGAGTAGTAATGCGGGAAATTCTAGTTGGTATGGCAGAAATGATAAAGGAATGAGAACTTCTTAAGAAGCTGGTTAGTAGGAGTCCATGGAGTTGTTAGAGTACTAAGGTTGAATGCGGTGTTGTTAAACATTAGGTGGTTCTCGATATGAGCCCAATGTTGATTAAATGTGGTGGTAGAGAGTAATATTCTTGGGATGAGATTTCCTACAGAGGTATAGAACTCGAACCTTAGGATTTGGGTTAAGCTTGAATATAGTAAGAGTGTGTCGTTAGACTCAGACCTTGGTAAGAGGAGTCATGTACCCTTGTGGGAGCTATGAGTTGCAGACAATAAGGCATTGTATTCCTAGTCTTACTTCATGCCTAGATCTCCTTTGTTTCAGATAAGGTAACTTCAGAGAGAGCGTGACTATGTTCACAACAACATCGTTCTTGATGTAGGTGCTAAGAAGATCCCAACTCTTGGTATGAATCAGTCCAGCATGTGTTAGTAGGCAAGTGCATGAGTCAGAGAGATAGTAAGAGTAACCCCGTTCCAGACCCAGTCCAGTCTTCATTCGAGGATGAATGATCTCAAGGGGGAGATAATGTAACACCCCAGAAAATTTTTGAGCTAAGACTCGAACAATTCTTCATAGTGAGTGAGATTTTACCAAGGAATTAATTTTTTTCATAAGTGTTAAGGTCACTAGATATAGCACCTTGAGTTCCAAAAAGAACTAAAGAGAGACCATTCAAGTCATTCCTAGGTTCTTCTAAGTTGAGAGTTCATTCAAGTCATTCCTAGGTTCTTCTAAGTTTAGGAACAACTTCAAACGACTATAACTTTTAGCACAGGATGAGTAAGGAGACCCAAAAGATAACAAATAAAAGATCTCTGAGTCCTCTTCCAACGACGCCGAGTTTGCTAAATTTTGAGCTCGTATGAGGGAGATATTCCCGTTTGAAGTCAGGTTGTCTAGTTAAGAAAAGTTACCCGAAAAAATGAAGGGTATTTTAGTCTTTTCCTTACCCAATCAACTTAAAACAAATTTTAGTAATAATTTGGGGACAAATCCGATTTGGGACAGTTTCCATAAATCCAATTACGCTTAGAGTTATAGAAGAGAGTTCAAGAAGAGAAAAGAAGAGAAAAGAGGAGAAAAGAGGGAAGGTTCAAGGTGATCAAGATTCTTGCGATCTTCGAGGGGTTTTCACCAAGGATTTTATCCTAAGAGGTATGTAAGCTTCCATAGTGTTGGGTTCGTTCACCCACACGCCAATCATGAGTGTATTTTGTGAATCTATCCATAAATATTGAGAAATTTAAGTTCTTGATGAGTTTTCTTAAAATTCCATCCGTATTCTTGATTGTTGGGGTTTTGATGAATTCTTGAGATGAAATTTAGTGATTTGAGGTTTGTTTTGAGTAGATTATTGTGTACTTAGGTTGGGTATTCAAATCTAACTGAGGGGGGAGAAACCATTCGATTCTAGGCGAACTAGGGCCAGAAAACGAGCAAAGAAATTCATCGGGGTTTTCTGGGCAAGGGATGGCACTCCGCCCCACCATAGCACCAGAAAAGTGTGTCTGTAGGATAGGGGTTGGCGCCAGGGTTGCCTGCCCCCACCCATTCTCCATCGTTTTGCCCGTCTGAGTTCTTTAAAAGGGTTCCTTCAGTCCCTATTGATTCTAAACACTCTAAACTACTTCTAAACATCGAGAAATCATTCATAACATGAATCATAACCTTGAATTCATGATTCAAATTCAAGATAGAGTTAAGAGTTAATTCTTGAGAGTTCTTTCGAGTTATTTTGAGAAAGTCCCTTTGAGTCTTTTTGAGGAGTCTTCTACAATTACTTATAAATTGTTTCAAGTCTCGAGTAAGTGAGTGTGAGAATGAGGAGAATGTACTCATGAGTCTACATTATCATTGAGATCCTTGAGTCGAGTCGTTCATGCCCATAAATTTCGCATGAACTCCATAATTTGAGTATCTTTGAGAGGAATAGTATCTTCAAGTCCTAAGTCTTGAGTATTGAGTTCCTAATCCTTTTGAGATTATATTCCTAGTCACGGGACTACTACATGTTACTCATGAAGGTCCTTGAGTTGAGTAGTTCATACCCATAATTCCGCATGAACCCTATGATTCGAGTAGTCTTAAGATGAGAAGTATCATTGAGTCCTTGAGTTGAGTAGTTCATGCCTATAATTCCGCATGAACCCTATTTTGAGAAGTCTTTTGCAAACCTTTTTAAAACTTGTTTTAAGACTTGAGCATTTGAGTTTGAGGAAGAGCAGAGTTGAGTTCATTTTCTTTAAAATGATATATGGGAACAAAGTATTCCCAAGAGTAAACGTTTTTACATTTAAGCAGAGAGGAAACATTGATTTCCAAAAGAGTTTCATGAGAAGTTTTTAGTACAGTCTCTTTTAAGAGAAAATCTTTTGAGTAATAATCTCAAAGTTGAGGAAGAGGAAATGTTTTTCTTTAAAAAAACATATGAGCTAGTATATTTTGGGAGTAGTATTGAGCACCGATATAGGGGAGAGTTCATACAACTCACAGCCCCCATAAACCATGTAGCTAACGTGGGTAGAAAGGGTCATACTTTTTAGATGATTCCTTAATGCATTTTAGCATAGACTAGTGGATCCACTAGTGAGTAGGTTTTATACCCTGGCAAAGTATAGGACTGTTCTGGCAGCGTGGGCTAGACGTTGTATCATCACATAGCTCATAGTGATGGTTGTCGGTTAGAGAATCTCCCATATAGTTATATTGTATTTTTATATACAAACTGAGTTATTATTGTATTTTTCAATACATTGAGTTGCTATCTACTATTTTAAAAGCTTTTCTTTATAATGCATCTCTACTACTGCTTTATATTGAACAGAGTTGAGTCCCTTATTGTGGAGTTGAGCCCAATTTCTCTGAGTTGAGTTGAACTATTTTTCACAGATTTGAGTCTCTATATATTGAGTTAAGAACTATTTTCTATGAGTCGATTTGAACTATGTTTCACAGATTTTAGTACCGTATTGTTGAGTTGAGCCCTATTTTCTTTGAGTCGAGTTGAACTATGTTTCACAGAGTAGAGTACCTTATTGTTGAGTTGAGCCCTATTTTTCTGAGTTGAGTTGAACTATGTTTCACAGAGTTGAGTCTCTTATTATTGAGTTGAACTATGTTTCTTTGAGTTGAGTTGAGTTGAGTTGAGTGAGTTGAGAAGAGATAAATATGTTTCTTTTCCATCAGTTCAAGCTTATGTTTATGCTTTAGAGTTACCCTTACATGCTCGTACATTCCATGTACTGGCGTCATTTGGTCTGCATTGTTTCATGATGCAAATACAGGTAGGTAGGGTCATCAATAGGTGTTTCGTTGATACCACTTGCAGTTCGAGTTAGCTACGATGAGCCTCCTTGCTTCCGGAGGATTTCATTTACTTTTTAGTTTTGTCAGGATGTCGTGGGTCTTGTCCCGACTTCCATCTTTGTCATTTAGAGGCTTCATAGATAGACATTAGAGTTTGAGTAGTCTGTTTCATTTATTTTGTCAAATGTTTTAAAGACTTGAGTTGTCTATTTCTGGTTAGTTGAATATTCTATTATATTCAGAGTTAGTCGTTTCAGTTAAACCTTTGTATTTCAATTCAATGAATTTTATTCAGTTCTAAGCTTTGTATGTCTGAGTTAGTCTTCTGCTTGTAGTTTGCCAGGATGAGGGTTCGCTTGGGGACCAACAATGGTTCTCGAGTGCCGGCCACGTCCAGGGTGTAGACTCGGGTCGTGACAATTATATTCTTATTTTCTTCATAAAAGAAAAGCGCACATTATATGAATGGTTTATTAGTTATGGTAGAATTGTGTATAATTTTATTCTTTGATTATATTTAAAGAAAAATCATTTTTTAAATTTGAAAATTAATACTTAATTCAATTTACTAAATTGTGTACTACCGAGTAATTAGTATAATTTTTAATTGGAGAATAATCTACTTATATCTATTATTAACATGAATTTTAATTGTCTCATTCTATAGAAAATTTTATATTAAATGAAAATAATTTTAGAAAATGTATATCCAAATTATGTTATACTTTATTTACATACATTAAATATATTGTAATTTAATATAGTATCCTACATAAAATACATCTATTTTAAAGTATTATAATTGATAATTAGGTATTGATTGATCTTTTATTTATTTGTGTTGAAACATCCTCTTAGTTAGTATTATTGGAGAAACTGAATTTATTATTCATGGTTAAATTAGTGAAATAATTCTACCAATTTCTCTATATGTTAATTCTTGTTTGTAATGATTATAATATAAAAAATTAATGTGTTATTCATGGCATAGTTATAAATGTCTTATCATCAATGTTTTTTATAAATATCTAATTTTCAAAATTACATTATTTTTTTCTCTGGAAAAACATCTATTATATAGACTAATCTATTTAGTTTATTTTATTTAAAGAAAAAATCAATTATAATTTTTTGAATCTAAGCTTAATTACTATATTTTACTAAATTTGTATTACAAAATAATTAAGTAGAATCTTAAGTAGATAAATAATCATATGTAGTTATTATTAGTGAGAAATTTAATTGTGTTTTTCAATAAAGAGATTTATTTTAAGCGAAAAAAATAATTTTTCAAAGGTATGCATTGATACATTATGAACAATATTGAGTTCGGGGGAGGGGTATAGGAGAGAGTGTAGGTTATGTATATCTAGAACATAATTTGTATGATATAGTAATGAAAAAAATATTAATGTATAAAAACAAAATTACACAAATATTTTTTTAATTAAAGCGTACAATTATTTTAATTAATTGAACAATATTTATTTTTCTAAAAATAAATCGAATGAACTATACACACAAAAAAAATATACACAAAACACTTTTAATTTCCCTTGACAGCCAAAGAGTTTGTATTTTAGTAATTCAAGGAGTTTGGGAAATAGAAAAAAGTTAATTTTGTTTTGGAGGGAAAAGTATTGAGGGAATAAATGCAAAAATTGAAATAAGGATATTATAGACTTTTTACATTTCTGGCCAATTTTTCTGGCCATTTAGCAATACCCCTTGAATTACATTGCAATATTTTTTTGGAAATTTTGAAGCAAAACGTTAATTTTACTGTCAATTAAAATCTACTGGGAAAAGCTCAATTGATAACTATTACATATGGATTTTAAAATTTTCAAATAACTAGAGATATTGATTCCTCATGTAAATTACTTGCGGATTTTATTACCTATACATTTAATATTAAAAATTCGCAACTAAATTTAAGTAAATATTCATAAAATAAAGGAATTTTCTTAAGAGTAATGCTAAATGGTCAGAAAAACTTGGCCAGAAATGTAATAAGACTATAATAACTTATTTCAATTTTTGCAATTATTCCCTTAATACTTTGCCCTCTAAAATAAAATCAACTTTTTTCTATTTCTCAAACTCCTTGAACCACTAAAATACAAACTCTTTGACTACCAAGGCAAATGAAAAGTGTTTTTGTGTATTGTTTTGTGTGTATAGTTCATTCGATTTATTTTTAAAAATATATATGGTTCAGTTAATTAAAAAAATCGTACGGTTTAGCTAAAAAAATATTTTTTTAATTTCATTTTTATAAAGTAATATTTTTTTCATTACTATACAATACAAATTATGTTCTACATATACATAACCTACACTCCCTCCTCTACCCCTTTCCGAAATCAATTATGTTCATAATGTATCAATGTATACCTTTAAAAAATTATTTTTTTCGTTTAAAATAAATCTCTTTATTGAAAAACAAAATTAAATTTCTCATTAATAATAGCTACAAATGATTAATTTATCTACTTATGATTATCCTTAATTATTTTGTAATAAAAATTTAGTAAAATATAGTAATTAAGCATAGATTCAAAAAATTATAATTGAATTTTCTTTAAATATAACCAACTAAATAGATTAGTATATATAATGAATGTTTTTCAACAGAAAAAAAATAATGTAATTTTGAAATTAGATATTGTAAAAAAAAAATTGATGATAAGACATTTATAACTATGCCATGAATAACACATTAATTTTTTTATATTATAAGCATACTAAACAAGAATTACCATATATAGAAATTGGTAAAATTATTTCACTAATTTTATGTAACGACTTGATTCCGTCGTTAGGGAAAAGCCAATGGGGAAAGAATTGGGGCCAGAAAACTTTTGAGTAATAACTTGGAAATTCCTAGCCTAGTTCAGATTTGGACGAAATCTGAGTCAGTGAGGTCTAGGGAAATATGGTAATGAATGAGAGATCTAATTATGAATTTGATCACATTATTAGATAACTAAGACATTAAGGAACCCGTACGACTTTACGGAATCGAATTCGGGCGAGTAGAACTCCCGAAACTGATTTTAGCGTGAACGGGTAGTGTTTTATTGTCATGGGTTGAAGGTGTGTGGTGAAATGGGGGTTTGGAACTCTAATTCTGACGTTCTGTCTCTGAACAAGCAACCAGGGAGGGATTTATTCCGCCAGGGCGGGGCCGCTGTAGTAGGATGGGGTCCGCTGTAGTGGGCCAGTCGCGACTTAAGTCGGGATTAAATCCCAAAAATGTTATTATTCTGCAACTTTCATTCTTGAGAGCTAAGAAACGAACCAGGGAAAGTTCTTGACAATTTCCACCTCTTCTAGCACTAAAGGTAAAGATTTTACTCCCCTAATCCGTTTTGCGATCCGTAGAACTTAGATTCTTAGGTAATTATTATTGGGGGAAGGTTTTGATCTAAATATAATGGTGGAAAAAGCCCTAATTTGGGTATGGGGATCATGGGTTTGGTCTTGGGTTATTGGGTTGCTATAATCCGGGTAAGTTAGACCTTAATTATTGATCCTTGCGTATTATTACTTGTTTGTAGACCTAGAACAAGCGGAAAGAATCCGGAAAGGGAAGAATCAAGTGCCTTAGGGGGATTCAAGCTTAGTTTCGAGGTAGGTGATGATTTTATTTCATGTTTGTGTGATATATATGGGTATTTGCTTCATTGTAATGCATATATGTATGTGAATGTAGCACTGTTGATCAAACCTAATAAAAATGAGTATGAATGAACGATTGTGTGCCATGACTCAATATTAATTGTATGATTATGAGAATGTACATTGTGATTGTGATTGTGGTATGATGATTGGACCGGGTGCCAAGTTTCGACTGACTAATTGGAATCGGATATCACATACGGACATACATATTGGATCGAGTGTCACGTTCCGGCACACTAATTGGGATCGGGTGTCACGTTCCGGCACACTAACAGTTTGGGTATGGGTTCCATCAGAGGACCATTGAATTTTCATATTTACTTGTTAATGAGAATGTGGAACTGTAAGTTGTTCTTGAAATGATAAACGGTATATGTGTGTATATATTCTGTGCATGTCATCTTTACTATGTTGTGACTGCTTATATATGTTTCGCTTACTAAAAAAGCCACGTGATCCTATCAGTACACTGTGGTTGTGTACTGATACTGCACTTGCTCTTTCTTTATTGAGTATAGGGCATCTTCAGACGGCTACTGACAGACCTCATTTAGGAGATCACTGATCGAGATCGAATTCAAGGGTGAGCTAGTTCTTCCAGGCTGCCAGGAGTTCTCCTTCTGTTTAGTCCATTTTCTTCGGACATAGACTAGTACTTTAGATATTCTCGTGTTTAGTTTGGGGTTGTACCCCCTTGTTCTTAGACTTGTTGAACTTTAGAGTTTTGGTACATTGACTTTCAGGTTCTAGGCATTATTTTCCGCAATTGTTTTGTTAGACTTCCGGAGTTTATGGGAACTCAAGTTTATTTCTGCATTTAAACCTGCTTCTGTATCTTTAAATGTCTGTCGTTGTAGTTTAGTTGGTTGTAGTAATGGTTCTCCCACCGGAGGGTTAGTGTGGGTGTCAATCACGATGGTCTTGGTCGTGACAAAGTTGGTATCAAAGCCCTAGGTTCGTTGATCTTGGTGTACCAAAATGAGTCTAGTAGAGTCTTGCAGAACGGTACGGAGACGTCTGTATTTTTCTGCGAGAGCTATAGGACTTTAGGAAATCTCTCTGTTTTCTCTTGTCTCCTTTCGTGCTATAACTTGATTCCAATTGATATCTGGTGATCCAAATTGGTATCTAATTTCCTTCACTCTTCTGTCCGTAGATGGTTAACACTAGATTCAACGGTGTCAGGCTCGTAGCTCCCGTCAATGAGCCAGCTGAGGAATCTGCAGCAAGAGGTCGCGGTCGAGGCAGAGTAGAGGAAGAGCAAGGAGCAGAGGACGAGGAAGGGTAGCACCCGCTAGGGGTGGAGAACCAGTCGAGAATTCTCCCATAGATGAGGTTCCTCCCGCACATCGTGAAGAGGTAGAAGAGAGTGTGGAGATCGAGGATGAGGAGGATGTTGGAGAGGAAGAGGATGCACCGTCTAGGAATACCGGCGTTCCTCCCTTAGACCCAGTGTTAGCTCAGCAGATCATGTCTTTTCTGAAAGGATTGGTTGGTCCTGGAATCCTTCCAGCAGTGCAAGTTACCCGACCCCCAACCAACAGCCCTGTAACTGTTACTAGTCTAAGGGGAGATGTAGCATTAGATGCTGATACCTTTTTCTGTCCTTTGTTGGGTCCCATAATGACTAGTAATGAGCATGAGATGTTGACTAAGTTTCTGAAGTTGAAGCCGCCTGTGTTTCATGGTTCTAAGAGTGAGGACGCCTATGAATTCATCCTGGATTGTTATGAGAGGCTGCATAAGTTAGGTATTGTACATCAGCATGGAGTAGAGTTTGTGACTTTCCAGCTTCAGGGTGCGGCTAAACAGTGGTGGAGAGTTTATGTGGAATGCAGATCGTCAACTTTACCCCCACTTAGTTGGACCAGTTTCATGCTCTGTTTTTGGAAAAGTATGTGCCCCGGACTTTGAGAGATCGTAAGAAGGATGAGTTTATGGCTTTGTAGCAGGGTGGTATGTTTGTGGCTGCTTACGAGGCTAAGTTCCATGCCTTGTCTAGATATGCGATGAAACTGGTGACTACCGAGTAGGAGAGGATTCGTCTATTCGTCAAGGGACTGAACTTCGAGTTACAGGTATTGTCTGTTCACATGACCTCTGCAGGGAAAAGTTTTAATGAGGTGACGGATTTTGTGAAGAAAGTGGAAGGAGTTAGGCGTGATGGGCATGCTAAGGCATTGGCTAAGAAATCTAAGAGCACGGGTAACTTTCAGGGTTCCTACTCCAGAGGTTCGGGGAGGCCGACACTTGCAGCCCGGCCAATTCAGTCCGCTATGCTCGCTTCTATAGGTAGTTACTCGGGAACTCCACATCAGAATTTTATTCAGGATAGCCAGGGAACCGCACCTTCGGCGGGAAGCAGGCCGTCTTTAGATCGCACTTGGTATAACTGTGGGGAACCAGGGCACATGAGGAGAGATTGTCCCCAACCGCGCATGTTGGATTCCGCACAGCAGCAGACTAGAGCAGTGGTACCCGCGGGTAATGGTAATAATGGTAGAAGACGTCCACAAGGTGGGCGATGAGGAAATCAGCAAGCCCATGGAGGCCAGAGAAATGGTAATGCAGGTAGAGAAGCAGTGCAGCCAGGCAGGGAGGTCGCCCGTCAAGATGACAGGGCTCAGTGTTATGCCTTTCCGGGCAAGAGCGAGGCAGAGTCTTTTGACGCAGTGATCACATGTACTATTCTTGTATGTGACCGGATGGCTACTGTTTTGTTTTATCCGGGTTCTACTTATTCATATTTCTCAGTCCAGTTTGCCTTGGGATTTGATATAATTTGTGATGTACTTGATGCCCCCATCCATGTTTCTACCCCAGTTGGAGAGTCTGTCATAGTCACCCATTTCTATCGTGCTTGTCCTATTTTGTGTATGGGTTTTCAGACTTGGGCTGATTTGGTTATGTTAGATATGACTGACTTCGATATAATCTTAGGCATTACTTGGTTGTCCCTCTATTATGATGTGCTTAATTGTAACACTAAGTTTGTGACTCTAGAGATCCCGGGTAGGGAAAAGTTAGAGTGGGAAGGGGTGTACAAGCCTAATCCAGCTAAGGTCATATCCTCCATTTGGGCTAGGAAACTGGTGGGGCAGGGTTGTTTGGCTTATTTGGCTCATATTCGGGATGTTGAGGTTGAGTCTCCCTCTATTGAATCCATTCCTGTAGTGTCAGAATTTAGAGAAGTGTTTCCTACTGATTTTCCTGGTATGCCTTCGGATAGAGATATAGATTTCTGCGTTGATTTGGCACCTGGTACTCGCCCCATTTCCATCCCTCCTTACCGTATGGCTCAGGCAGAATTGAGAGAGCTTAAGGCTCAAATTCAGGAACTTCTTGACAAAGGATTCATCTGTCCCAGTGCTTCACCGTGGGGTGCTCCTGTCTTGTTTGTTAAGAAAAAGGATGGTAGTATGAGGATGTGCATAGACTATCGCCAATTGAATAGGTTCACCATTCGGAACAAGTATCCACTGCCTCGTATAGATGATCTTTTTGACCAGTTGCAGGGTGCATCCGTTTTCTCTAAGATTGATCTAAGTTATGGTTACCATCAGTTAAAAATTAGGCCTAAGGATATACCAAAAATGGCATTCAGGACCCGCTATGGGCACTATGATTTTCTAGTGATGTTGTTTGGGTTGAAAATTGCGCCTGCAGCCTTCATGAGTTTGATGAATGGTGTGTTCAAACCATTTCTGGATTCGTTTGTTATTGTCTTTATTGATGACATTTTAGTTTATTCGAAGAGTGAGAAAGAGCATGCCGACCATCTTCGCATTGTTCTGGGTGTTCTTGGGAGACAACAATTGTATGCTAAATTTTCTAAGTGTGAGTTCTGGTAGACTTCGGTTTCCTTTTTGGGGTATGTAGTTTCAAGGGAATGGGTAATGGTAGATCCCCAAAAGATTGAAGCAATCAGGAATTGGGTCCGACCTAGTTCTGTGACTGAAATTAGGAGTTTTGTGGGGCTTGCCAGCTACTATCGTCGATTTGTGAAGAACTTTGCTTCCATTGCCACACATCTGACAAGGTTGACCAAAAAGGAGGTACCTTTCGAATGGACTGAAAAATGCGAGGAGAGCTTTCAAAGGCTCAAGACTCTTTTGACCACAACACCTATTCTTGCACTACCGGTGGAAGGTAAGGATTTGATTATTTATTGTGATGCTTCACATTCGGGTTTGGGTGTTGTGTTGATGCAGGATAAGAATGTCATAGCTTATGCATTGCGACAGTTGAAGGTACATCAGAGGAACTACAAGACGCATGATTTGGAGTTTGCAGCGGTAGTATTTGCACTTAAGATCTGGCGGCATTATCTTTATGGTGTCAAGTGTGAGATATTTACTAAACACCGTAGCCTACAACATGTATTCACTCAAAAGGACCTAACTCTAAGACAACGAAGGTGGATGGAGTTACACAAGGATTATGATGTGACCATTCAGTATCATCCGGGTAAGGCTAACGTGGTGGCGGACGCATTAAGCCGAAAGGCGGTGAGTATGGGTAGTCTATCCTGCTTGAGGGTATCCAAGCGACCTTTGGCTAAGGAAATTCAAACCTTGGAATCTAAGTTCATTTAGTTGGGCATCTCAGCAAAAGGTGGGGTGTTAACTAGCATTGAGGTTAGGGCCACATTCATTGAGGAGATCAAGGACAAACAGTTTGAGGATGAGAATTTGAATGAGCTTAGAAATAAGACAGTGTCTGGTAAGGCACAAGATAAGGTTCTTGATGCGGGGGGAGTGCTCAGTTTTAAAGGAAGAATTTGTGTTCCTTGAGTGGGCGACTTGATACAGAACTTGTTGACAGAATCCCATGGTTCGCGGTATTCCATTCATTCGGGTGTGACCAAGATGTATCGAGATTTGAAGCGACTTTATTGGTGGCCTGGCATGAAGAATGATATAGCTGAGTTTGTGGCTAAGTGCCAAAACTGCCAGCAAGTAAAATATGAGCACTAAAGACCTGCAGGTTTGCTTCAGCGAATGCCAATTCCGGAATGGAAGTGGGAAATGATAGCTATGGATTTTGTGGTTGGTCTCCCCAAGACTTTGGGAAGTTTGATTCTATTTGGGTAGTGGTTGACAGATTGACTAAATCAGCCCATTTTATTCCAGTCAGAATAGACTATAATGCTCAGCAGTTGGCTAAGGAGTATGTGAAAGAGATAGTGAGGCTGCACGGGGTGCACCTTTCTATCATCTCAGACCGTGGTACGCATTTCACATCCAAGTTTTGGGAGAAATTGCATGAGGAGTTGGGTACTCAACTAACCTTTAGCACAGCCTTCCATCCGCAAACGGACGGGCAGTCAGAGAGGACTATTCAAGTGTTAGAGGACATGTTGAGGGCATGTGTGATTGACTTTGGAGGACATTGGGATAAGTTCCTACCTTTGTGTGAGTTATCCTATAATAACAGTTACCACTCCAGCATTTTTATGGCACCATTTGGGGCACTTTATGGGAGAGGATGTAGATCACCCATAGGATGGTTTGAGACTGGAGATGTGAAACCTTTGGGGGTTGACTTGGTGAAGGATGCTCATGATAAGGTAAGAAGCATCCAAACTAAGCTTCTAGAAGCCCAAACTCGACAGAAAAAGTATGCAGACCACAAGGTAAGAGACATGGCATTTCATACTGGGGAGAAAGTTCTTCTTAAGGTGTCACCCATGAAAGGGGTGATGATATTCGGCAAGAAGGGCAAGCTTAGCCCTCGATATATTGGACCATTTGAAGTTCTTGACTGTGTAGGGCCAGTGGTCTATAGATTGTCTTTACCTCTAAACTTATCTAGAGTTCATACGGTATTTCATGTGTCCATGTTGAAGAAGTATCATGGGGACGGGGATTACATCATAAAGTGGGACTCAGTGTTATTAGACAAGGACCTTCAGTATGAGGAGGAACCGATTGCAATTCTTGATCGTGATGTCCGGAAGCTGAGGGCAAAGAGATTAAGTCCATGAAAGTTCAATGGAAGCATCGTCTAGTTGAGGAAGCTACTTGGGAAACCGAGAAATACATCCGAGACAAGTACCCCCAGTTGTTCAACGATTCAGGTACTACTCTACCCTTACTTTAGCCAGTCCTTCCTAGTTGATCACTCGGGGATGAGTGATGGGTAAATTGGTATCTATTGTAACGATCTGATTCTGTCGTTAGGGAAAAGCCAATGGGGAAAGAATTGGGGCCAGAAAACTTTTGAGTAGTAACTTGAAAATTCCTAGCCTAGTCCAGATTCGGATGAAATCTGAGTCAGTGAGGTCTAGAGAAATCTGGTAATGAATGAGAGATATAATTATCAATTTGATCACATGAGTTGATATCTAAGACGTTAAGGAACCCGTACGACTTTACGAAATCAAATCCGGGCAAGTAGAACTCTCGAAACTAATCTTAGCGTGAACGGGTAGTGTTTGATTGTCATGGGTTAAAGGTGTGTGGTGAAATGGGGATTTGAAACTCTAATTCTGACGTTCTGTATCGGTGCAAGGCGCCAGGGTGGGGCTGCTGTAGCGGGATGGGGTCCGTTGTAGCGGGACAGTTGCGACTTAAGTAGGGATTAAACCCCAAAAATATTATTATTCTGCAACTTTCATTCTTGAGATCTAAGAAACGAACCAGGGTAAGTTCTTGACAGTTTTCCACCTCTTCTATCACTAAAGGTAAGAATTTTACTTTCCTAATCCATTTTTCGATCCGTAGAACTCAGATTCTTGGGTAATTATTATTGGGGGGAGGTTTTGATCTGAATCTAATGGTGGAAAAGCCCTAATTTGGGTATGGGGATCATGGGTTTGGTTTTGGGTTATTGGGTTGCTATAATCCGGGTAAGTTAGACCTTAATTATTGATCCTTGCATATTATTACTTGTTTGTAGACCTAGAACAAGCGAAGACAATCCGAAAAGGGAAGAATCAAGTGCCTTAGGGGGATTCAAGCTTGATTTCGAGGTAGGTGATGGTTTGATTTCATGTTTGTGTGATGTATGTGTGTATTTGCTTCATTGTAATGCATGTATGTATGTGAATGTAGCACTGTTGATCAAACCTAATGTAAATGAGTATGAATGAACGATTGTATGCCATGACTCAACATTGATTGTATGATTATGAGAATGTACATTGTGATTGTGATTGTGGTATGATGATTGGATTGGGTGTCACGTTCCGACACACTAATTGGGATCGGATGTCACGTACCGGCATACACATTGGATCGGGTGTCACGTTCCAGCACACTAATTGGGATCGGGTGTCAAGTTCCGGCAAACTAACAGTTTGGGTAAGGGTTCCATCAGAGGAATATTGAATTTTCATATTTACTTGTTAATGAGAATGTGGAACTGTAAGTTGTTCTTGAAATGATAAACGGTATATGTGTGTATATATTTTGTGCATGTCATCTTTACTATGTTGTGACTGCTTATATATGTTTCGCTTACTGGAATAGCCGCGTGATCCTACCAGTACACTGTGGTTGTGTACTGATACTACACTTGCTCTTTCTTTGTTGAGTACAGGGCATCTTCAGGCGGCTACTGACTGTGAACACCTAATTTTCGATCAAACTTAAAGATTTTACACTAATTTTAATACTTAAACATTTATTTTATTATTTAAAAATAAAAGGGGGGGTCTGAAAATTACCACAAATTATATGATCTCTTTATGTTTAAATTTTAATAAATAAAGCTTGTGAATTTAATGTGTGTATATATATGTATATATATAATAGTATATATTATGGAAAAGAAGAAAAAAAAAAGAGTCCTAAAAAATTCAAATTACCTTACCCTTTATCCTAATTACCCTCAAACTCCCATAACTAATTTTTCCTAAAAATCCTCCTCCCATTTAGTTTTTTTTTCTCTCTTCATTATGTTGCACGATTTGTTTTTTATTTTTTTTTCATCACATGTTTCAATCATTCTTCTTTTTGTTTGTTTTGTTTTGTTTTATTATTATTATTATTATTATTATTATTTATTTGTTTATTTATTTTCTTCTTTTATCTCAACCTAAAAAATCTCAACTAAATTTTAAAAATTAAATTTCATTCCCCACTCACTCACGTTCCTTTTAATTAGCACCAGACACACACCCAAAACTATTATAAAAAATACACAGAGGACACAGAAAGATACACAGAAATACAGAATAGACCACAGAGAGAAAAACACAGAAAGAAAAGATAACAAGAGTGAGTTTTTATTTTGAGAATTAAGTCAGCGTTCGAGGTTTCGCTCAAGGTTTCGGATTCGTGGCTCTTTAAAGTTAATACATAGTTATTAACTTTGGAAATCAGTAGATCGTAGCAGTTGTTTTTTTGTGGTGAATCAATTTTCACAGCGAGGTAACTCTAAATTCTCGCATGATTTAAATGGAATGCTTGTACGAAAACTCGATTCCAATAATATGAAGTTCTTCGAATCGCAGGCTATTATTATGTAATATCAATTTGTGAAGACATGAAAAATAAAATAGGGGTTATTTTGCCCTGTGAAGACATGAAAAATAAAATAGGGGCTATTGTGCCCTGTGAAGACATGTAAAATAAAATAGGAGCTATTATGCCCTACATGCCACCAGGGGTTATTGTGCTCTGTGAAGACATGAAAAATAAAATTGGGGTTATTTTGCCCTGTGAAGACAATTCCCCCTATTGATCAGAATAAAATGTCTTCACAAGGCACAATATCCCCTATTTTATTCTCATGTCTTCACAGAGCACAATAACCCTTGGTTGCATTTAGGGCACAATAACCCCTATTTTATTTTCATGTCTTCACAGGGAACAATAACCCCTGGTTGCATTTTGGGCAAAAATCTCACTTTATTTTATTTTATATTTGTATTGGGTACAAAAAATAAAAATATATTATTTTTATGCCTAGTATAGACTTTTATAGCTTTCATCAATAACTCACAAAATTTTCCTAGTGCAAACTGGGGCAGAAAATTTTGATTCGTTTTGTTTTTATGGCATGCAGGTCTCTACGTAGTACACAAATTTGAAGTTCGAGAATGAAGACCTCATTTTTATTATAGCAATGAAGGATGCTAGATGTTAATGACATTTAGAGTCGCTTCCAACCCATGTAACAACTCAACATATCAGAAATCACCTTCTCAAGAAAACTAGCATTTGAGAATATCATGCGGAAGAGCGTCAACGACTCAAGTCAAATCATAAGTTTCAAGTCTTAAATTCAAATATCAAGATCAAAGTTCAAGATCGATGTACCTACCTAAAGAGGGCGAAGTGATGATCGAAGATTCGAAATGAAGACCCAGGGCTAGTGCAGTAGATATGATCTTGTATCTTTCCCTTCTCTCCTATTGTATTTTGCCTTTTAATGTAATAGCAGGATCTACGGATCAAAACCTCGACAGAACCTCACTCGACTACCTAACTTATTCCCCCGTCTATCCATATATTTGAGCTGCACCTGACTCCTTATCATTAACTCAGGATAGATAATTTGTCCAAAGTAAGGGCTCAGTCAAACCTCTTCTCTTTTACTTATTTTCACATTTTTGAATAAATGTCTCAGTCAAACATTAGTCACATTGTTCACGTCTTTGCATGGAAACTCTTCTTGTTTCCAAGCAAAGAGGGGCATGCTGTGAACACCTAATTTTTTATCGAAGTTAAAGATTTTACACTATTTTTAATACTTAAATTTTTATTTTTGTTCTTTTATTTTTTTAATTTTTTATTTAAAAAAAAAAGGGGGGG
>JAJONR010001539.1:0-74653 GCA_029582245.1 Solanum etuberosum | reverse complement strand
TTGTTTTAAAAACTTTTCAAGTTTTTTAAGTCTTTTATATTCCTTTTCATAGTTGATAATTCTTAGTTGTTCTGTATTTATATTTTTATAAGTAATACCTACTTGTTTCGCGTATAAACTAGTTTTCATGTATTAGTTTTTTCGCGTATATTATTTTTTTCGTACATAGCTCTGATACCATTTTTGGGGGGGGGGTAGGTCGAATATAGCTTCGATTAGCTTTCTTGGCTTAACGAACCCAATGCTATGTGAACTCACATACCTCTTTAGGGATTAACCCTTGGTGAAATGACCTTCGATTCCGCAAGAAATCTCTAAGAACGCCTTGGCTTTTCTCCTTTTCTCCTCTTCTTGAACTATTCTCAAACCCTAAGCGTTAATTTTGATTGCGCAAACTGAACGAAATCAGTTTAGAACCCTAATTAATTACTAAAAATGAAATAACTTGATTGGGTAAGGAAAAGACAAAAATACCCTTCTTAAATCCAGGTAACTTTCCTTAACAGGACAATCCGATTTTAAACAAGCATATCTCCCTCATATGAGCTCAAAAATTAGCAAACTCGGTGGCGTTGGAAAGAGAATTCCAAGACCTTTAATTTGATATCTTATAGCCCACCTAACTCATCTTGTACTAAAAGTTATGGTCGTTTTAAGTTGACCAAAAACTTATACTTAGCATAACTTGCCAAAATTTCCAAATTTACACTTTCCAAATATGATTCTTTCTAAGGCGGGATGTTACAATGATTGTGAAAGGTTTTCTCACATAATAAGGATTCTATGGTTGAAAGGTCTTCTCACCTAATTGAATCAAAGATTAAGAGTTATCCTAATGAAACCTAGCTTGGATTGGTTATTGAATGATACCTTTCCATGGATAATGACTTAGCATGGATTAGCAAGCTGACATGCCCTTCCATGGATGATAAGAACAAGTAAGAAACGACTATTCTGTGGGATTTATGCTTAGCACCGAGAGGATATTGAGATGGAAGTTCTCCCGTTAATAGAGGTCGGGTTTCTAGAAGCAATCTCCTTATTACTTACCTATGTGCCCCCTATAGGATGGTTGTCTAGATAGACATTAGCTAGTGGATCCTCTTAAGCTAGAAGTTCATGGTCCTTACCATGGCAAGTAGGACAACCCTTTTCGGTGTGGGAAACACCGGAGATCATGTTATAGCTCACATGGTCTGTATGTCGGTTAAGGCTAATTAGATCATTAATAATGAACTATAGTTACTTCAAGAACTATCACATATGTGCTCAAACGTTTCAAATGATGTTAGCTTGCATTGACCATGTTTTATGACTCACATTTTCTAACCCTTTTATATCATGTATTAGCTTGGTCAATTGCATGTCATGAAATGTCGTCTTTTAGCATGATTTAAATGTTTTATGCATAGCTATCATACTTGGTACATTGTTTTGTACTAACATATACTCCTGTCTACATTATTTCAAATATAGGGTCCGACAGTCAGGTTTCTCAGTTTCGTGGGTAGTGGTTGATTGCGAGGTTTCCGAGCTTTGGTGAGTCCTCATGCTTCGAGGATGGATTTTTATTGTTTCAATTTCTTTCTTATTTCCAGTTTTGGACATTATGTATGGGCTAGGCCCAATTTCATTCGATTGTATTAGATGGCTATTGAGACAAGTGTTTTAGACTTCCGCTTTACTTTTATAAAACTTTTGGACTTGGAAATGTTGGTTTACTTCTTTTATTCTATTTCTTATGTTATAAATATTAAGTGGCTTGTATGGGGTCTCTCAGGGTCCTATACGTCATGTTACATCTAGCGGGTACCCCTGAGTCGTGAAACAAATTCTATCTAGTGGGTCAACATTATGGAAATTAAAAACCATTTGTACGGGTTATTGATAATCACAAGCAACTAAAATCATTTCATAAAAAGAATTCCACCTAGTTTTAACATGTCTTGAAATTTTTTCAGTGGTTAAAGATCACATAGTACACAACGCTCGTTAAATTTCCTAATTCTAGCAGCTGTATGAGTATGAATAATTCATTGAACATCATATTCAATTTTCATACAACCACAATCAACTCAACATCATCTTGTACAAATAAATTAAATACACGTGCAATGATTAACGTCTCAAGCACACCTCATCCAATTCTAGGTGCAAACGATCGTTAAGCAGTATAAAACCCAACAATTGAGTTGGGGTCCAATCCCACAGGGAGCGGCATGTGTTTAAATTCAATTAAGAACTACAAATGTGATCTAACTAGCTATAGGAATAGATATTATCGAAAAAAGACATATCAAATAAAAGGGGTGACACGAATGTCAAATGGGGTTTTTTGAGTTTTCAAATTATCAACTACAATCAGTCAAATAGCAATGAGATAACAATAAGGAGAGAAATTATCGGGATGTGATCGATTATAGGTGAAGTTCGATATATGGCTAATTGAAAATACTAGTAAATAGATAAATATCAGTGGGTAGGCTCGACTATAATTAAAATAGCTTTCTCTCGAACAACTATTCCGCTTCAAGTAATTTCTCTCGCACATCAACAAGCACAACAATTAAGAAAAACCCAAAACCTTAATGCATCTTCTCTCTCGAGCAATATGGGTAGGACTGCGTTTAGGATTCACTCTCTCGAGCTGAACCCATATCAACCCAATACATATAAATCATTAATCAATAATTTTAGTCCTAAAACCTCTCTCTCGAGCAAGCCAAGAACACTAAAATAAAACTGTATTTACAACTACAATTCTTAAATTAAACCACAATTAATGATTAAACCCACTTCAAAATAGAATTTAGACTAGTAATTAACAATACCCACACACTAATTCAACCCATAATCACACGATCACACCCCAAGAATTGGGGTTTTAACCGGACATCATAAAAAGATAAAAACTGTTACCGAATCGATTAGCCATCAACTGGGTAAGAGGAGTTCAAGCTTTACAATGCCCTAATTCGAAGAAAATTAGAAACCCACTTGTGAAATCTCCAAGTTGAGTCTCAAAACTTTCAAGTCTACTAAGAGAACTGTTCTAGACTATGGATTGAAAAGATAGATAAAAATTGATAAAAATAAGTTGTTAAAAATCCTATTTATAGTTGCCAAAAATAAGCCACGAAGGGCTCATCAGCGAAGTAAGTCGGGATCGCCGAACCACTCGGCGAGTCGCCCTTTGATCTCTTCCATCGGCCTTTCGCCTTGCCATTCAGCATCCTCAAGGTTTGTAACTTTGAGCGATCTATCTTGGTTTCATGGAACTACTCGGCGATCCGCCGACTGCTCCTTTTCATCGTCGTCTTGGTTCTTTCCTTCAGGGCTTGGCACACTGGAATTTTATGCGGTCTGATAGCCACTCGGCAATTCGCCAAATGACCTTGGCAATCACCAGACTTGCCTTTCTTCATTTCTTCAACTTGTTTTGTCCCTTTTTGCCTGTTAGTGTCCTTGCTTTGCTCCTCAATCCATATACCTAAAAATCAAGGCATTAACATTAGTTTATAGCATAAATTAGGCATTTGAGGACACTAAATCTATAAAAACAAAGCCCTAAATGAGTCCAAATCTCGGACTCATCACCACCCCCAACTTAAACTTTTGCTTGTCCTCAAGTAAAACTCAAGTTCAGCAGTTCAAAAAGGATGTCTCAAACAATGCTACATAAGACTCAACATGAATGCACACAACAAGACTCAACTTACTCATGCAATGATCAATTGTATACTCAAAGATTCAAATTGTGACTCACCATTATCAAAGAAGCTCAAGTTCACAATACTTGCTTCCAATGCAAGTGCAAGCTCAACACGGGTACTCAAATGCCCTAACAACAAAGATGATTCCATATTCACACAAAGTTCTTCAACAATTTATAGTTCTGGAATCACATACGACTCTCACACTCACAAACATGAACACATGCATGAATTCACCCATAGGTTTGCCTTTATTTTCCAATCAACACTCGTTTCAGCTCACTCAAGATCACAAAGGTCTTTTCAAGGCTTTTAATGGGGCTGAGTGTACATGTATGGTCATTTAGGCTCAGTGGCTTTCACCCTCATGAAGTGTGGCCTGAACATCACATTCCTTCTTTTCTTTAACATTTCAAATATTCTCATAATCCACCCCATTATTCAACTTCTTATGAATTATCGAACACCCCATTTCTTTTGTAATTTTCATCACTTATTTCACAACTTTTTCATTATTTTTCTTTGCTCCTTTGCTCATTTCTTTTCTCTTTCTTTTTTATATGGAGTGGTTCTATCTTTTTCAAAACCATTCTCAAAGGAGGAATTTTCATACTTCTTGAATTATCTTCTCTTTTCACCACACCCCCAACTTAGGCTTTTGACCCAAGTTGGCTATTCAAATAAAACCATACTTCATGAGAGTTATGGGTGAATGGATAAAGAGGGGTCACAATTGTTCAAGTTTCTTCCAAGAAAAGGGTAAGGCTCAATAGGGTTCAAGCAAGGTTCACACATCTCACAAGGTTGGCCACAAAAGACGTATATTGTCAAATTATTTCACTCTTCAAAATCGTTGCCTAAAATCATTTCAAGTGCTTGTCTCACTTAGTCAACCGGACGACCGGGGCAAATTCTAGGTTTTATCACACAATGGTTCAAACTAAGCTCATCACACAAGGTATTGGCACCAATATCAAACAAGACTCCACACTTTCGCTAGTGTGCAATGTTCATCACAAGAGGCTCATTCGATAACTGGCTAGTCACAACGAGATGCTAAAAGTTCACACATTGTCTATGCAACTTCATTGGCCTCATCGTAGCCGCACATTCATTTCGTTAAATGAAGAGCACTATTCAATTCATCAGTATAGACTGAACATCAACCTCCGGGGATGTATCCACGAAGCTGCTCTCCTCTTATCTGCCTCATTCCGTGTGTACTCAACCTCAATGCGCCGAATGTCTGTGGAGGATGTGGGGGTGACCTCAATGTCCCTCTTCTCGTCAAGAGGAAATCCAGCCCACCGACATAGCTCTGTAATAAGGATTGGGAATGGAAGGGACGTCTGGTGCTGTTTTGGGATCCGAGACAGTCCGCCTTTGGGTGGCGGAGAATGGACTCATTCTGTGAAGGCATGATTGAGCTTCTGATGAACCCGAACCAATATCGGGTTGCTATATTCAAGTCTTTCTTCTCAATAGAGGCTCCGGCCTCAATCCACCTTGGGGTGGTGTCAGAAATGAGGGGAGCCAGCCAGCCCTTTAGGTTATCCAGAGTCTGTGTTGTAGTCATGCCCTCATAATCATGCTCAAACCCTATAGCTCTGTCAAGGACAACATTGATATGATCGCTGCTGCATCCCACTGTCTTACCCCAAACTACCACAGACTCCACCGGTCTGAAGGCACTAGCCTTCTTCTTCCCCTGGGGTACTAGATCACCGTTTTCCGTATAGAACTCTCGGACCCAGGTGGGAATATAGGGGCCACGGGGCCTGGTGAATATGTCGAACCTGTGGTACCGGAGTGTGTCCCACACAAGAGGGTACTTGTCTATCACTTCATCCGTGGATAAGCGTTTCTCTTCAAGAATGGTCCTCAGTCCCTCGGCCTTTAGCCTGTTGAGTAACCGGGGAGGAGGACCCTGAACTGGTGGTGTTGGAACCACCGTCTGTGCCGGAGTTGGCATTGTATCATCAGAAGGAGGGGTAGACTCCGGGATCCTAGACGGATCTTGGTGAACCCTTGCACGAATCTCTGCTCGCCGGGAGTGAAGTGACTGCTCATCCTCAGGCTCAGAGAATGAGGCCTGAGACTCAAAAGAATCCCCATCACTGCCGGAGTTGTGCTCCGGTCTCTTAACTACGGGCTCTTTGCCCTTCTCTTGCCTCCCTTCAGAGGTACTTTCTTGATTTTTTTTGGAGGAAGCAGCAGCTCCCTCATTGATTACGATGCCATGTGCTCGTTTGCGGGGCGACATTCCACTTTCGTCCCAATTGGTCCTAGCCATATCTGCAAAACACATCGAAAAGAGTTAGAAAAATTTCAAGAAAAGTTGTAGAGTTTAGGTTGCAGAAAGACTCGCCGAACCTATTGACGAGTCGCCGAGTCACTTTGGCGAGCCGGATTGGGCTCACCGAAAGGATTGGCTTGTAAAATTCCCAGAAAAATGACAGGTCGGCGATATGCAGGGCCCTTCGGTGAATCTCTGACATCACTCGGCGAGCTCAGACTAGCCCGCCGAACTTAACAGTGTGTTTTCGGGGTTGGGGGCGTAGAAAGGGCGATCAAAGGAAACATTCGGCGAGCTCAGGCTTCCCGCCGAAAGTTACAGACTCTAACTCAGCCAAATCACGAAATTAAAGGTGATCAAGTGGGACTTTGGCGAACCGCCGAACTGCCCAACGTGCCAAATGTCAATCCTGTTTCCCAAAATCAAGCCCGCAGCCCCCAAAAACAAAATCAAACACATACACTATGCAATTCACACAAAACCCCTATGACCCATGCCTCCGGGGTACTAATACTTCCCTTGATTTGGCGAAAATTGGCCATTTGACAACTTTTGCCCTTAAGAATGACGTCAATCGCTCTATCATTGGGAAAATTACCTCATTTGGAATAATTTGGGGGTTACTCAGACTTCACCCAACTAGACCCAACATATATTAACTACAACCCAACAATTTATGACCAATTTTAACCCAAAAAACTCGGGGAATCATCATTTTAAGCAAATAGGCACAATTTCGAAGTACAAAATAGGCAATCCAACACATCAAATACGATTCAAACACAGGCCCAGCACACAACAACATGATTTTAATAAATGCATTCGAGTTCAACCACTAATCAACAGTTCGAGGTTCAGAAAACCAACCTTAATGTCGAATGAAGAATTTGATATGCTAGGCGGCAATGCAATCCAAATCCAAACACGAGATCCAAAAACATAAAGCGATAACAATAGGAAAATATGGAAAATCTAGAGTGCGGGTCAGAGAGTATGGGATTTAAAATGTGGGAATATGAAAGATTTTGAAATTTTAAATTGTTTGGCCTTTTAAAACCTTTCAGTTCGCGGCCCTTTTAGCGGTATTAGTCGACCAAGGAGAACCACTCGGCGATGCGCCGAGTGGTAACTTACCTCGTCGAGTTTTACAGGACCTCCAGTTAAGTTGGGGGTCCAAACGGCGGAAAAAATCGAGCTCGCCGACTTGTTCGGCGAGTCACCGATTTAGCTATTGGCCCGCCCAGTTTTACAGACTCCCACTTCAGATTTTTGTGGGTCCAACGGCGGTCCAAGTCGGGGTCACCGACCTCTTCGGTGAGTCACCGACTAGACTCTTGGCTCGCCAACCTGCACATTCTCCAAGACACTCCACTTTTCAACCTGCACAATCAACACCCGTTATTCAAAACTAAACACAAAGAATTAAAAACTTGGGTTGCCTCCCAAAAAGAACCTTAGTTAACGTCGTGGCACGATGCAAATACCCATTCAAGCTTCATTTTTGGGGTTTGACATAGTATCACTAGGAAACCCCCCTTGTTGTCTTGGGTTTAGATGAGATGAAATTTGACCCATTTGGGTCTCCAACTGCTTGATAGAGACGGAATGAGAGGTCACCGTCTGGTTAAGAGTCGATACATCTTCCTTTATTTTCTTCAACAATTTATCAGACCCTTCAACCTTGTTAAGAATGCGTGAGAGCATGTCTTCCGTACGGCCACCACAGAATCTTTTGGCTTTTGATGCTCATGGAGAGGCACATACCTATCCTTCTCCTCTTTTCTTTCCTTCTAAGAGGCGTTACGATCACGCCACTCTCTGTCACGGTCTCTCCAACCTTGATTACCACCCGACCTTAGGTAGTTAGCACGATAACCTCCTCCTTGGTTGGCTAGGAAGTTCACTTCTTCGTTGTACAGAGCATCAAAACATGCATCATCAGGGGTCACTCCACCAACAGCCACAACATTTACACTCTTTGAACCAGCACCCATGACGTTCTTAGCCAAGATATCCAGCTGCGTCATCATTTTAGCCATGTTCTGGTCTCTCTCTTGATCTTTTTTGATCTGTTCTTTTGTCAATTTATAAATGAGAGGAGAGACTTGGTCTTCTCGAGTTTACCATGCCCTATTTATCTTGGTCATGCAATCAAGGAGTTGGCAAGCTATCGCATAGGGCTGTTGTATTAAACCACCCGAAGAAAGTTGGTCAGCCACTCCCTTGTTCACCGAATCGAGGCTTCTATATAAATATTGCAGCAACATATTATCAGGAAGTCCATTAGTTGGGCATTGCAGCACCATCTTCTTAAACCTTAGCCAAGTCTCATGGATTGGCTCACCTTCCAAACGCTTGAAGCTTTGGATACTATCCCTAAGAGTCATCATCTTCGAAGGGGGGAAGAATCGCACTTGGAATGCAGTAATATGCTCGTCCCATGAAGTGATAGAATCTCTTGGCAACTCAGCCAACCACTTGCTTGCCTCTCCCATCAGATAAAATGGGAACAACCTCAACCGGGCCGATTCTTGAGATCTGTTCTTAAATGAGAACGGTCCACAGACATCAATAAAATTTCTGATATGCTCATGGGGATCCTCATGAGCTAGCCCACCAAACAAACCTGTCAGTTGAAGGAGCTGAAGCATAGTACTTGTGATGTGAAATACACTGTTCCCTTCGGCTGGAGGCAAACGGATGGCCCCAACACCACCTATTTAGGCTGGGTCATTGACATCGTTGAGGTTGCCGACATCATCTTGGTGGCCCACTTGGCTACCATTACTTGCATTAACGCTCATTTCCTCCTCTATTTTAACAAGCAACACAAAACAAAAAATAAAAAATAAGTAGATTCAACTATAACTACAAAGATCACAATCCAACTTCAATAAAAGAATTTTAAACATTACCACTCCCCGGCAGCGGCACAATTTTTATTAACGTCTCAAGCACACCTCATCCAATTCTAGGTGCGAACGATCATTAAGCAGTATAAAACCAACAATTGAGTTGGGGTCGAATCCCACAGGGAGCGGTACGTGTTCAGATTCAATTAAGAAGTACAAATCTGATCTAACAAGCTATAGGAATAGATATTATCGGAAAAAGACATATCAAATAAAAGGGGTGACAAGAATGTCAAATGGGGGTTTTTGGGTTTTCAAATTATCAACTACAATCAGTCAAATAGCAATCAGATAACAATAAGAAGAGAAATTCTCAGGATGTGATCGATTATAGGTGAAGTTCGATATATGGGTAATTGAAAATACTAGTAAATAGCTAAATATCATTGGGTAGGCTAGACTATAATTGAAATAGCATTCTCTAGAACAACTATTCCGCTTCAAGTGATTTATCTCGAACATCAACAAGCACAACAATTAAGAACAACCCAAACCCTTAATGCATCTTCTCTCTCAAGCAAGATGGGTAGGACTGTGTTTAGGATTCACTCTCTCGAGCTCAACCCATATCAACCCAATACATACAAATAATTAATCAATAATTTAGTCCTAAAACCTCTCTCTCGAGCAAGCCAAGAACACTAAAATAGAACTACATTTGCAACTATAATTCTTAAATTAAACCACAATTAATGATTAAACCCACTTCAAAATAGCATTTAGACTAGTAATTAACAATACTCACACACTAATTCAACCCGTAATCACATGATCACACCCCAAGAATTGGGGTTTCAGCTGGACATCATAAAAAGATAAAAACCGTTACCGAATCGATTAGCCATCAACTAGGTAAGAGGAATTCAATTTTTACAATGCTCCAATTAGAAGAAAATTAGAAACCCACTTGTGAAATCTCCAAGTTGAGTCTCAAAACCATCAAGTCTACTAAAAGATTGTTCAAGACTAAAAATGGATTCAAAAGATAGATAAAAATGAATAAAAATCAGTTGTTCAAAATCCTATTTATAGTTGCCAAAAATAAGACAAGAAGGGCTCTTCGGCGAAGTAAGTCAGGCTCGCTGAAGCACTCAGCGAGCCGCCCTTTGATCTCTCCCATCACCCTTTTGCCTTGCCATTCAGCATCCTCAAGATCTGTAACTTTGGGCGATCTATCTTGACTTCGCGTAACTACTCGACGATTCATCGATTGCTCTTTTTCGTCACTGACTTGGTTCTTTCCTTCAGGTCTTGGCACACTGGAACTTTATGCAGTCTGATAGCCACTCGTCGATTCGCCAAATGACCTTGGCGATCACCAGGTTTGCCTTTCTTTATTTCTTCAGCTTGTTTTGTTCCTTTTTGCATGTTACTGTCCTTGCTTTGCTCCTCAATCCATATATCTGAAAATCAAGGCATTAACATCATATTATTGCATAAATTAGGCATTTGAGGACACTAAATCTATCAAAACAAAGCCCTAAATGAGTTCAAATCTCGGACTCATCATGCAACACATCTAACATGAAAATAGTTAGTAGCAATTAAACATAGTCTAGCCTTTAACATACTAGTAACGTTGTTAATATTAGAGTCATTATCTAATACGACACTCATCACTTTATTATAAAGCATATAAAAATTTTAAAGTTCTAAAACAGTTCCTGCTATATAAACACCATTTTTGTTTCTCTACACGTTGTCTATAACATAAGCTTTTTTTTACAAATTCCAGTTAGTCCATTATTATCATACTAGAAAAACATTTCATTTCATAAACTTTTAGGATACTTTGATCTAATAGCGGATTTGTATTTTTAATCTAATATTGTTTTTGTCTCTAAACTATTATCTGAATTGAGTCAACGCGCCTTCCCTTGGTTTCTTGCATGAAAGTATCAAAGTTCAATGTTCTAGTCGTAGGTTACTCCTTTGTTGGGGGGGAGTGAGATAATTATTGTGTTTATAATTCTGTAACTTGAAGATTGAAAACTTATCCATCCTCATTAATAATCATGGATTTGATTCAACACTTATTTTTTTATTTGATCGTCATTTTAATATTGAATTATATTATCACATTATCATTGCAGTCCCTCCTCTTGATCATCTAGTTGTCTTTTTTGAGATTTATTCATATCAATCAAATTCTTGGAGGTGCTCTTTCTTAGACTATTTGAGTTAGAATATACAATTGTTATTGGTGGGGAATTTTATATGAATAGGATGACTCACTTGAATACAACATCAAATGATGTGCTATTATTCAATATAGAAAATGAGATCACAAAAGTTCTACATGTGCCTATCCACCTAGGAGATATGGTGTCTTAACTCTGATAGAAAATAAGTTATGCTATGTAACTGCTTATGATGAATGTGGGGATGTATTTCTATTAGAAATCTATGGAAGAATGGACATGTGTCTTATGTGCAGTGTATGCATAAATCTTGGAAAAAAGAAGTCTTTACAAGGATTTGAGATACTTTTCGATTGTTGTCAAGTAGAAAACAATCCTTGTGTTTTTTGTTGAGGAATATTATTCTCTCCTTTCAACAAATATAACCTTTTTAGATCACCACAATGTCATTGACATTGTTACTACTAGGTGGTACACTGCACGACACAATAACCCTTTAAATTAGAAAAACAATATTTCTCAAATGATTAAAAAGACTTTCTGTTTAAGATTACGCATATACTACTTCAGATACATGTCCATTTCTCTAGATATGATTAATATAAATATAACCCCACACTCATTATAAGTAGTTACATATCATAACTCATCTTCTATCTTAGTTAAGGCACCGTATCTCCTGGGAGGATATACACATATAGAACTCTTGTAATCTAATTTTCCACATTAAATGGTAGCACATCATTTGACTTTGTATTCTAGTAAGCAATTCCCTTTTTATAAAATCCCCCACCAATAACAAGTATATCTTCTAACTCAAGACAGTCTAACGGGAGCACCTCCAATAATTTGATTGAGATGAGTTTATTGGAAAGAAGACAATTGGCTGATCAAGGGAAGGGATTACAATGACAATGTGATAAAATGATTCAAAAATACCTTGAGGATGTAATGCAAGAACAAGAGTTGGATCAAATCCATGATAATATTAATGGGGAAGGATTAGTTTTCAGTCTTCAGCTACAAGATTACAAACATAATAATTTTCTAACTCCTGATAAATGAGTAACCTACTGCTAGAACTTAAAACATTGACACTTTAGATAGAAAACCTAGGGAATGACTGGGTACTCCATTCGCAAAATAGAGCAGACATAAAAAAATTAGGATTAAACTAAAAATCCTCAACCGGTGTCTGAGAAAAGTGTCGTGAAAGTTTATAATATGAAGTACTTTTCTGGAATGATAATAATCGACTAACTATCTAGTTATTTCATTCTTTGGGCACTGCCTAAAACATTATTTATGATATAGAGGGGAGGAAATGCACTACATGTGTCTTGACTACGTCTTTGATCTTCATGTCCTCTCTTCTAATGTAGTCTGCATCTAATGTAGGTAACTCAAACTCATCACTCTACTCCTACTAATAAGCAACAATCTTAATGTTGTCCTCTGGAAACTTTTGAATCCCACTACCCTGTTGTTCATTTTTGTCATTGATGAGTCAGAGATTTCGACTCATTTAAGGCTTTGTTTTGATAGTATAAGTGTCCTCAAATGCCTAATTTATGCTCTAAACTGATGCTAAAGTGTTTATTTGTAGTTATGAAGGCTAAGGAGCAAGGATATGAACGGACAACAAGGAACTAAAAAGCTGAAGAAGTGAAAAAAAGCAATCCGGGTGATCACTAAGACCACTCGGCGCACCGCCGAGTGGCTCTTTAGCTCGCCCAAAGTTCCAGTGTGCCAACCCTGAGGAAGAACCTAGCTGGCGACAGAAATGGTAAATCAGCGGATCACCGATCAGTGCCATGACAACAAAGTGGATTGCCCAAAGTTACAAGACTTGGGATGCTGAGGACCAATGCAAAATGGTGATGGAAGAGAGCAGAAGGCGGATCGCCAAACCACTCGGTGAGGCAAGATTTATTCTGCCAAGTGGACTTTCAGGCCAAAACGCAGGCAACTATAAATTGGAATTTAAAAGGAAATTTGAGGAGTTTTGATCCCCAAGTTTTAGAGTTAGAGTTTTCTCTTAGTTTTTCAGTTGTTATTGTAGACTTTGAGGATTTCTAAGCTTAATTTGGAGGATTTGCATGTGGGTTTTTGAATTTAATCATTTGGAGCATTGTAAAGGCTTGGAGACTCTTACCTAGCTGATGACTAATCTAGTTGGTAACTGTTTTTACCTTTTTATGATTCTTAGCTAAAACCCCAATTCTTGGGGTGTGATCATGTGATTATGGGTTTAATTAGCTTATGGGTATTGTTATTTACTGACTTAAATGCTGAATTGAAGTGGGTTTAATTGATAGATGTGTTTTAATCTAATAATTGTAGTTGCAAATGCAATTCGAGTTTAGAGGTTTGGGCCTGCTTGAAAGAGAAGTTTTGGAACCAAAGCTTTCGATTAATGTTTGTAGTTATTGGTTTCATATGGGTTTAGCTCGAAAGAGTAAATTCTAAATCTGATTCTACCCATCTATCTCGAGAGAGTGGATGAATTAAGGTGTGGGTTGTTCTTATTTCCTAAGCTTGTTGATGTTCAAAAGAAATCACTTTAATCGTAGTAGTTGTTTGAGAGAAAGCTATTGCACCTATAGTCTAGCCTACCCACTGATATTTAGCTATTTGTTAGAAAATTCAATTACCCATACAGTGAAATTTGTCTATAATCGACCACATCCTGAGAATTCCTCTCTATATTGCTACTTTCCTCATGTTTGATTGTGTTGTAGCTGTTAATTGACAAATCAAAATCCCCATCTGACATTCGTTGTCACACTCTTAGACTTGTTTGCATGTTTTTGATAAATTTTATTCCTTTAACCGAATAAATCACTTACTAACTTCATAACTGAATTTAGACACGTACCGCTCCCCATGGGTTCGACCCTAACTCTTTGTTGGGTTTTATACTAATTGACGATCGTTTACACCTAGAATCGGGTGAGGTGTACTTGAGACGTTAATCAAAATGGTGCCGCTGCCGGGGAGTAGTGTTGTTTGGAATTCTATTATTGAAGTTTGAATTGTGATCTTTTTGTGTTATAGTTGAATCGACTTATATTGTTTGTGTTTGTGTTGGCTGTGTTGAACAGAAGAAGAAATGAGCGTAAATGAGAGAAATGGTAGCCAAGTTGGCCACCAAGATGATATAGGGAATTTGAACGATGTTAACGACCATATCCAATTGGGTGGTGTCGGAGCTATATGTCTACCTCCTGCTGAAGGGAACACTGTTTTTCACATCACTAGCACAATGCTTCAGCTCCTACAATTGAAAGGATTGTTTGGAGGGTTGGCTCATGAGAATCCCCATGAGCACATTCGAAATTTCATTGACGTTTGTGGACCGTTCTCATTTAAAAACATTTCTCAAGAATCGGTTCGTCTTCAATTATTTCCATTCTCTTTGATGGGAGAAGTCACAGAGTGGTTGGATGATGTTCCAAGAAACTCCATTACCACTTGGGATGAGTTGACCACAGCTTTCTACATGAGGTACTTTCCTATGTCAAGGATGATGACGTTAAGGGATAGCATTCAAGGGTACAAACACTTGGAAGGCGAACCTATCCATGAGACGTGGCTGAGGTTTCAAAAGCTATTACTTCAGTGCCTAACTCATGGGTTGCCCCACGATGTCTGGTTGTAATACTTTTACAGGAGTCTTGACTCGGTGAACAAAGGGGTTGCTGATCAACCTGTTCCCGGTGGTATAATGCAACATTATTGGGAGGTCATATCTCAAATCCTAGATCCCATGACCAAAATCAATAGAGCATGATACACTCATGAGGACAAAGTGTCTCCTCTCACCTTTAGAATGAAAAAAAAAGAAGATCGAGAAGGATCAAGAGAGAGACCAAAACATGGCAAAAATGATTACCCAACTGGACTTATTGTTGAAAAATGTGATGGGTAGTGGGTTGAAGAGTGTAAATGTTGTGGGTGTTGCTTGAGCAAACCCCGAGGAGGCACACTTTGAAGCGCTGTACAATGAGGAACTGAACTTCCTTGCAATTCAAGGAGGAGGTTTTCGTCAAAACTATCCAAGGTTGAGTGGAAATCCGGGTTGGAAAAGAGATGATGGATGGAGAGATCGTGACAGAGAATGGCGTGATCGTAATGCCACTTGGAAGGAAAGAGAGGGTGACAAGGACAGGTACATCCCACCTCATGAGCATTAAAAGCCCAAGGAACCAAGGGCTGACTCAGAGAATGTCCGTATGGAAGACATGCTCTCACGCATTCTCAATAAGATAGAGAGGTCAGACAAATTATAGAAATAAATGAAAGAAGAAATCTCTACACTCAATCAGACGGTCACCTCTCATTCAGTGTCAATCAAGCAATTAGAGACACAAATGGGTCAAATCTCGACTCATTTGAATCCAAGGCCAACAGGAGGGTTGCCTAGTGACACAATGGAGAATCCCAAAAATGAAGTTTGAGTTGGTATCTCTGTCGTGACACGATGTTAAATAAGGCGCTTCTTGGGAGGCAACCCAAGTCTTTAATGTTTTAAATTTTGTTTTTTGAATAACAGGTGTTGATGTTGCAGGTTTAAAAGTGAAAAGGTTTGGAAAATGGGAAATTAGACGAGCCAGAAGTCCAGTCGGTGACTCACCGAAAAGGTCGGCGAGCCCGACTTTGCCCGTAGTTTGAACCACCCAGCTTGATGGGGAATTCTGTAAAACTCGGCGAACCAAAAGGTCAGTCGGCGACTCGCCGACGCAAGCCCAACTTTGCCCGCCGTTTGAACCCCCAAAGGACTGGGAGTTCTGTAAAAATCGGTGAGCCAAGCACCACTCGGTGCATCACCGAGTGGTTCAGCAGACACGATTTACACCGTCGACTGGCGCGCGAACTGAAAGGTTTTAAAGTGCAAAACGGTTTTAAATTCAAAAACCCTTCATTTTCTCACCTTTTCAAATACCGTAGTCTCACCCCGATATTAGTATTTCATATTTTTGCATTTTTACCTTCGGTTCGCTTGGGATCTTTGCTCGGATTGTGTAATTTCTTTGCCGCCTAGCATTTCAAAGTTTTTTTCGGCATAAAGGTTGGTTTTCCGAACCCCAAACTCTATATGTGGTTGAACTCGAATGAAATCAGTATTTTGTTGTTGAATATTGTTGTGTAATCATCGTATGAGTGTTTGTTTTCCTAGTTTTAAGTGAAATCATAATTAATTGGCCTTTAATCATGATTCTCGTGTCTTTGCTTGTTGAAATCAAGTAGAATATGTTGGGTTGTGCTAAATTTGTGTTGGGTCTAGTGGGGTGAAGTCTGAGTAACCTCTGATTGTGCCAAATGTCATAGTTTTCCTGATGATAGAGCGGTTGACGTCATTCTTAAGGGAAAAACATGTCAAATGGCCAATTTTGGCCAAATTGGGGGAAGTCTGAGTACCCCGAGGGAATGGATAGTATGGGTCTTGCTTTAATTGTGTAGTGTAAGTGTTTGATTTTGATTTCGTGTGTTGCAGGTTTTATTTTGAAAAATAGGGTGAGAAACTGGCACATTGGGCTGTTTGGCGAGCTGAGTCGAGCTCGCCGAGTGGTTCGGCGGTTCGCCTAAGTCGCCCTAGATCGCCTTGAATTTCCATAAATTGTTGAATTTGATTCTGTAACTTGCGGCGATACGCCTGAGCTCGTTGAGTTCATTCGGCGACTCACAGAAAGTGCTTCTTGATCGCCCTTTTACCCCCCTAATTCCTTAAAATACATTGTAACTTCTTGAATGAACATAAAAATTTAAATATTTATTTGATATGTTATATGTTGAATAAAATAATAATGTGACACTTCTCTTTTATCAAGATTATCATTATTTATTTCAATAAAATTTTATTGTTTTTTAAATATATAAAATCTGCAAAAAGAAATAATATAATAATTTAAAATATATTATTTATTTCTCCTCAATGTTACTATAATCTATTACTTTTCTTCTTTCTTCATCAATACTATAATTTATTACATTTCCTTAATGTGTCACTTTTATTTTTATAATTTTCTAAAAAAAAAGAATTTATTTATCTATCCTCCTTATAAAACATTATAATTTATTATTATACCTTCTATTTTTACAATATTTCAAAAATAAGATATCATATGTATCTCTCCTCCTTATTACCATAAACTATTCTTCTTCCTTTTAATTTTTCTATCAATCAATCTCATTTAATTTGTTGCCATAAAATTTGTAGAGAACTGAAACTGTTTTTTTATTTTAAAATTAATTTTATTAATTAATTTTCCTCAGACCCTTCTTTTACCTTCTCTGGTATTTTTTTTATTTATTAAAAAATAAAACACTTATCAAATTTTGATAGATCTCAATAGCATTTATTTTTTATTAATCAAATTTACTAATTAAGCATTATAATTTCAAATTGGTTACAAACATTTTTACCTTTTCTTCCATATATATATATATATATATATAATTCTCATATTTTTGTAATTTCGGATTTTCTGTCAAACTCATTTACACGTTTTTTTTTTAAAAATAAAATAAAATAATCTACACTTCATTTCTTTTGAGTTGCAAGAGTTTGAATTTTCTTGTGACAGGAATGGAGGAGATTTTTGTGCTAAATTTTTTCAAGGAAGCCAAGGAAGGTGTATTTGTAGTCTCTCTTATTCTTTCTTTCAATAATTTATTGTGAATTTAACCTTTTGAAGACTTCATATATTTTATTAAGATATTTCAAAGTGAACCAAGAATTTGAAACACTTGCAAGAATTATGAGGTATTCAATTTCAATTCTCAAAATGAGGCAAAATGAGGCGTATATGATGGACATTCACTATTTGAAAATAACAATATAATTCTTATAGTTTTAGTGTGGTTGTCTGTTGTTGCTATCTTTTGAAATGTCATATTCTAATGACATAATATAAGTTTTGAGGTTGAGGTAGAATTAACATTTAAGTCGCGAGAAAAAAAAGTTAGATCGATAAATATAAATATTTTAATTATTTTATATAAACTTACATCTCACTTTTTGATCTCATTTAAGGGTATCTAAATTTATTATCAGAATTATGTAAACAATGATTAGTTTGTAGGAAATATTGATTAACATGAAAACGGTATATCGATAAATATGTGAGTATATTAGTTGTTTTATATAAAAAAAAATTAATGTAAAAATTAATGGTCTTTATTTTCATTACTCCAAAAACTTTTTATTATTATAACCCCTAAAATAATTAATAGTCACAATACATTATTTGATATTTCATATTATAGTCCTATAAATCATCTTGTGAAAGTGAATGTCAACAAGAACTCAGACGATTATACAAACAATTCATAAATTTATTCTTTAATTTTTTAACAGTAAAGGTCATAGCAATGATATTTTAAATACATCTTCCTTTTATATTAAGAAAAATATTCAAGGACATAAATTAAGCTATATTTTCCACTATTTCTCTTTTAGTTATTCCCAAGTTATTTTTAAAAGTAAAATAGTTATTATTCAAATGGGTTTGGAAAAATGTAAATCCTTAAAGGGAAGGACAAATAAGGAAAAAAATTCAAACATTTATCTTGAACTTTGAACAATTTGATTAGTTTAAACAATGAAAAAATGTCTAAAAATTCATTTAATATGAAATAGAAGAAATAGTATTTAATAAAATTGTGTGTATTAATCTTTTATAATCGCGCGAAGCGCGGACAATTCACTTGTTAGATAATAAGTATCATATCAGTTAAACTCCTATGAAAAATGACATAGAATTTAGTTATATAAAAAAACACAGGTTATAAGTTTTATATAACATTTTTAGAGATGTCACCTTTATATTTATAAAACTTTAACAAACCAACGACCTCAGTAACATTCTCTTTGTCATGATCTACAAGCATCACATAAACTTCATCTATCATACTATTAAAAGGAGTTGCCATCAGATTACTTATTCCTTCAATAATTTGAGTTTTATTTTATTCAGACATAAGAATGAGGAGATACAAGAAACTACTCTATATATAGGGTTGAATTTTAAAGATAAACACAACTCTTTTGGTAAATTTGTTAATTCAAGATCTAATGTGGTGTTCACTGTTGAGTGCGAGATTTAGACTCATTTAGGGCTTTATTTTGATAGATTTAGTATCCTCAAATGCCTAATTTATGCTATAAACTGATGTTAATTCCTTGATTTTAAGGTATATGGATTGAGAAGCAAAGCAAGGACACTAACAGGCAAAAAGGAACAAAACAAGGTGAAGAAATGAAGAAAGGCGAGCCTGAAGATCACCAAGAGCACTCGACGTGTCTCCGAGTGGCTAATCTCACCGCCCAAAGTTTTAGTGTGCCAAGCCCTAAAGGAAGAAACCAAGTCGGTGACGAAAAGGAACAGTCGGCGAATCACCGAGTCGTTCCACGAAGCAAAGATAGATCGCCCAAAGTTACAGACCTCGAGGATGCTGAATGCTAAGGTGAAAAGGCGATGGAAGAGGTCAAAGGGTGGCTCGCCGAGTGGTTCGGTGAGCCCGACTTACTTCGCCGAGTGGCCCTTCGTGGCTTATTTTCGGCGACTATAACATACATTTTGAACATTAATTTAGGATCAAATTTTTAATCCATCTTAGTGTAGAACAGTTTTCTCTGAAGTTTCTAAGTAGACTTGAAGGTTTTGAGACTCAATTTGGAGATTTTGCAAGTGGGTTTCAAATTTTCTTCGAATTGGAGCATTGTAAAGCTTGAATTCCCCTTATCCAGTTGATGGCTAATCGATTCGGTAATTTTTTTTATCTTTTTATGATGTTCGGCTAAAACCCCAACTCGTGTGATCATGTGATTATGGGTTGAATTAGTGTGTGGGTATTGTTATTTACTAGTTTAAATGCTATTTTGAAGTGGGTTTAATCATTAATTATGGTTTAATTTATGAATTGTAGTTGCAAATGCAGTTCTATTTTAGAGTTCTTGGCTTGCTCGAGAGAGAGGTTTTAGAACTAAAATTATTGATTAATGATTCGTATGTATTGGGTTGATTTGGGTTGAGCTCGAGAGAGTGAATCCTAAACCCAGTCCTACCCATTTTGCTCGAGAGAGAATATGTATTAAGGTTTTTGGTTGTTCTTAATTGCTATGCTTGTTGATGTTCGATAGAAATTACTTGAAGTGGAATAGTTGTTCGAGAGAAAGCTATTTGAATTATAGTCTATCGTACCCACTGATATTTAGCTGTTTACTAGTACTTTCAATTACCCATATATCAAAATTTTCCTATAATCAATCACATCCCGAGAATTCCTCTCCTTATTGTTATGTCATTGCTATTTCACTGCTTTGTAGTTGTTAATTGCAAATCAAAACCCCATCTGACATTTGATGTCACCCCTTTGATTAGTAATGTGTCCTTTTCCGATAATATCTATTCCTATAGCTAGTTAGATCACATTTGTACTTCATAGTCGAATTTGAACATGTACCGCTCCCTGTGGAATTTGGCCCCAACTCAATTGTTGGGTTTTATACTGCTTAACGATCGTTTGCACCTAGAATTAGATGAGGTGTGCTTGAATCGTTAATCAAAATGGTGCCGCTGCCGGGGAGTGGTGTTGTTTGAAATTCTTTTATTGAAGTTGAATTGTGATCTTTCTAGTTATAGTTGTATCTACTTTTTTTTTTTTGGTTTTGTGTTGTTGGTGTAAAACGGAGGAGGAGATGAGCATCAACGAAAGTAATGGTAGCCAAGTGGGCCACCAAGACGACATTGGAAAACTCAATGACTTCAATGACCCCAACCAAGTAGGTGGTGTTGGTGCCATTCGTTTACCTCTAGCTGAAGGAAACGTTGTTTTCCACATAACAAGCACAATGCTTCAGTTCCTCCAATTGAAGGGTCTATTTGGGGGGCTGGCGCATGAGGATCCAAATGAGCATATTAGGAATTTCGTTGATGTTTATGGGACATTCTCATTTAAGAACATATCGCAAGAATCGGTCCGTCTCAGGTTGTTCCCATTCTCTTTGATGGGTGAAGCAACTAAATGGTTGAATGAGTTACCAAGAGACTTTATCACCTCATGGGATGAGTTGACCACAACATTTCTAGTGCGATTCTTTCCCCCATCGAAGATGATCACTCTAAGGGATGGAAACAAGGTTTCAAACGCTTGGAAGGTGAGCCAATCCATGAAACATGGCTAAGATTTAAGAAGCTGGTGCTTCAGTGCCCAACTCATGGACTTCCAAATAAGGTGCTGCTGGAATGTTTCTATAAAGGCCTTGATTTGGTAAACAAAGGAGTGGTTGATCAATTTTCGCCAGGTGGTATAATGCAACAGCCATATGCAATAGCGTCCTGAATCCTTGATTATATGACCAAGAACAGCAGGGCATGGTATACTCGTAAAGAACAAGTCTCTCCTCTTACTTGTAAAATGACAAAAGCATTAATCAAAAAGGATCAAGAGAGAGACCAGAATATGGCCAAAATGATAACCTAGCTGGGTATCTTAGCCAAAAGTGTCAGGGAATTTGAAGTGTTGTACAATGAGGAAGTAAACTTTCTAGCCAATCAAGGAAGAGGTGATCGTGCAAACCACCCAAGGACGGGTGGAAATAAAGGTTGGACAGAAAGAGAGGGGGAGAAGGATAGGTATCTTCCTCCCCATAAATGTCAAAAGCTCAAGGATTCTGAGGGTGGTCGGATAGAAGATATGCTTTCAGGCATTCTCACAAAAGTTGAAGGTTCCGACAAAGTGCTGAAAGAGATGAAAGAGGATGTTTCGACTCTCAACCAAACGGTGACCTCTCACTCAGTCTCTATTAAGCAGCTGGAGACCCAATGGGTCAAATTTCTTCTCATCTGAATCCAAGACAACAAAGGGGATTGCCTAGTGATACAATGGCAAACCCCAAGAATGAAGCTTAAATGGGTATTTTTGTCGTGCCACGACGTTAACTAGGGAGCTTCTTGGGAGGCAACCCAAGTTTTTAATTCTTTAAGTTTGATTTTGAATAATGGGTGTTGATTGTGCAGGTTAAAAAGTGGAGTGTGTTTGAGAATGTGCAGATTGGCGAGCCATAGAGTCCACTCTGCGTCTCGCCGAAGAGGTCAGCGAGCCCGACTTGGACCACCGTTGGACCAAAAAAACTTTAGGTGGAGGTATGTAAAATTCGGCGGGCCAATTAATTAATCGGCGACTCACCAAACAGGTCGGCGAGCCCGATTTTGTCCGCCGTTTGGACCCCCAAGATAACTGGGAGTCCTGTAAAACTCGGCGAGGTAAGTTACCACTTAGCGCATCACCGAGTGGTTCTGTGTGGATGACTTACACCACCGAAAGGGCAGTGAACTGAAAGGTTTTAAAAGGCCAAACAGTTTAAAATTTTAAAATCTTTCATATTCTCCCATTTCTAACCCCGTACACTCACACCCGCACTTTTGATTTCCCATATTTTTGCTAGTTTACTTCCTTTGTGCTCTTGATCTCGTGTTTTGATTTGGATTGCATTGCCGCCTAGCTTATCAAATTTTAAATTCGGCATAGGTTGGTTTTCCAAACCCCGAACTCTTGATTAGTGGTTGAACTCGAATGCATTCGATAAATTGTGTTGTTTTGTGTTGGGTCTGTGCTTAAATCGTGTTTGATGTGGTTGATTGCTTATTTAGTGTTTCGAAATTGCACCTAATTGCTTTAAAAGATGATTTCACAAGTTTCGTGTGCTAAAATTGATTCTAAATTGTTGGATTGCGGTTAGTTTATGTTGGGTCTAGTTGGGTGAAGTCTAAGTAACCCCAAATTGTGCTAAATGACGTACTTTGCCTAATGATGCAGCGTTTGATGTCATTATTAAGGGTAAAAGTCATCAAATGGCCAATTTTGGCCAATTCGGGGGAAGTCTGAAAACCCCAGAGGCATGGGTCTTGTATCAATTGCGTAATGTGTGTGTTTGATTTTGATTTCGGGGGCTGTGGGCTTAATTTTGGAAATTGGGGTTGAAATTTGGCACGTTGGGCAGTTTGGTGAGCTACGTCGAGCTCACCGAACGGTTTGGAGGTTCTCTAACACCCCCTTGATCACCCTTAATTTCATAATTTGGCTTAGTTAGAGTCTGTAACTTTCGACGGGAAGTCTGAGCTTGCCGAGTACACACAAGACGAGGTGGATAGAAGGAGAGCAGCTCCGGTGGACACATCCCCGAAGGTTGATGTTGATTCTATACTTGCAGAGGCATCTTTGCCTACTCCGGCCTCCGAGCCTTCAGGTACATCTACTTCTACTCCTTCCCAGCTTCCTAGAGCTGCTTCAGGTACCACTGCCTCCAGGCCTACGATCACTCAGGCCATGCTCCTCAAGATGGGGCACCTAGCCCATTCTGCCGATGTGCGGACTTCCCAGCTGGAGGCCGAGGTGCCCTTGATGATTGAGCTAGCGATCACAGCTGCACTCAAACCTCTTCAGGTTGCCATTGATGCTCTCACTGCGAGAGTTTGACTTGTGAGAGAGGACAGGGGGTGACTACTGAGGTTACGGCTTTGAAAGCCGAGGTTTCTGAGCTTAGGAAGGATGTGGACCATCTTAAGTCTACAGACTTCACTTCATTGTTTGGGTCAGTTGAGATCCCCGAGGATCCGAGTTCTGAGATTCCAGCCCATGCTGAGGTACCTCCGGCTACCACTGGAGATGATCTTATGGAGGATGTTGCTGCTGATGAGTCTGAGGCCGAGACCGATGAGGAGCAGCTTGTAGAGTCAGATGCTGCTGTATATGATGATCCGGCAGTCCTAGAGGGTGCCATGATTGAGACTGCCGGACGGGCTTCGTTGAGAGAGACTTTCATGCCAAGCTCTAGTGGAGCCAGTGTTGATGTTACCCCGGGCACTGATGCCCAACCCCAGAGTGTGACCCTGGGCACTGATGCCCCGACAGATGGAGCGACTGTGTAGACAGGATCATTCTTTACCTCCCTCTCTATTATTTTTGTGATTTTTGTGTGTTTTAGTTACATTTGAGGACAACTGCTTTTCTTTTGTGGGTGGGGTGAGGTATTTCAATACCTACCTCTTGTGATTCTGTTTTATTAGTGAATTTTTGGTATTTTGAGCTATATATGTGTTTTGATGTTTATCTTGTGGATGGTTGAGCTTGTGGCTCCTTTTTTTGAATGGAAATGGTTTTGACCTATTTTAAAATGTTGTGCCACCCCTATTGTTTGTGATTGTGGCTTGTGGCTGTTCTTGTGCAAATTTGAGTATCGATTATGATCATTACCGATGACTTGAATTGTGCTCTTAATTGAACAAAATGAATGTGCGGCTACAATAAGGCCAATGAAGTTGCATAAACAATGTGTGAAATTTTAGCATCTCGTTGTGACTAGCCGGTTATCGAATGAGCCTCTTGTGATGAACATTGCACAGTAGCAAAAGTGTGGAGTCCTATTTGATATTGGTGCCAATGCCTGGTGTGTTGAGATTACTTTGAACAATTGTGTGATGACACCGAGAATTTGCCCCGTTGGTCCGGTTGACTAAGTGATGCAAGCACATGATATGATCTTAGGCAATGATTATGAGGAGTGAAACAATTTGACAATATACCTCTTTTGTGGCCAATCTTGTGAGATGTGTGAACCTTGCTTGAACCCTATTGATCCTGACCCTTTTCTTGGAAGAAACTTGAACAATTGTGATCCCTCTTTATCCATCTTCCCATAACTTTCATGAAGTGTGGTTTGTGTGAATAGCCAACTTAGGCCAAAAGCCTAAGTTGGGGGTGTGGTGAAAAGAGGAGGAAAGTCAAGAAGTGTGAAAAATACCCCTTTGAGTAATGGTTTTAAAAAAGATGGAACCCCTCCATATAAAAAAAAGTGAAGAAAAGAAAAAAGAAAAGAAGCAAAGGAAAAAAATGAAAAATTTGTGAAATAAAGTGATGAAAATTGCAAAAGAAATGGGGTATCCGGTAATTCATTTGAAGTTGAATAATGGGGTGGATTATGAGCATGTTTGAATTGTTAAAGAAAAGGAGGAAAGTGATGATTAGGCCACACTTCATGGAGGTAGTAGCCACTGAGCCAAAATGACCATACCTTGACACTCAGCCCCATTACGAGCCATGAAAAGACCTTTGTGATCTTGAGTGAGCTGAAACAAATGTTGATTGGAAAATAAGGGTAAACCTATGGGTGAAGTCATGCATGTGTTCATCTTTGTGAGTATGAGAGTTGTATGTGATTCCGAAACTTTAAATTGCTAAGAAATAGTGTGTGAATATGGAATCATCTTTGTTGTGAGGGCATTTGAGTACCTTTGTTGTGCTTGAACCTGCATTTGAAGCAAGTATTGTGAACTTGAGCATCTTTGGTAATGGTGAGTTACAATTTGAATCTTTGAGTGCACAATTGATCATGAGTACATTGAGCCTTGTTGTGTGCATTCATGTTGAGTCTTATGCAACACTGTTTGAGATATCCTTTTTGAACTGCTGATCTTGAGGTTTACTTGAGGAGAAGCAAAAGTTTAAGTTGGGGGTGTTGATGAGTCCGAGATTTGGACTCATTTAGGGCTTTGTTTTGATAGATTTAGTGTCCTCAAATGCCTAATTTATGCTATAAACTGATGTTAATGCCTTGATTTTAAGGTATATGGATTGAGGAGCAAAGCAATGACACTAACAGGTAAAAAGGAACAAAACAAATTGAAGAAATGAAGAAGGGCGAGCCTGAAGATCGCCAAGAGCACTCGGCGTGTTGCCGAGTGGCTAATCTCACCCCCTAAAGTTCCAGTGTGCCAAGCCCTGAAGGAAAAAACCAAGTCGGCGACGAAAAGGAGCAGTCGGCGAATCACTGAGTCGTTCCACGAAGCAAAGATAGATCACCCAAAGTTACAGACCTCGAGGAAAACTAACTCAATGAGTCGTAGGCTTAAGACCGAATAAAATCCGTTAAACTAAAATACTCAATTCATAAAGCCTGAACAATACTCAATAGAAATACTTATAGTCTGTAAAACTTTTCAAAGAAAGTAAATACTTAAAAAAACTCCTCAACTCTATCTGTCTACGAAGCCTCTACTATTACTGATGGATATCGGGACAAGACTCACGACATCTCAAAACTACCAACTATAAGGTAAAAGGCGAAGTCCTTAGGAATATAATAAGGCTCGCCAAAGCTAATTGGAATGTCAAATGACCTCAACGAAGACCATGTTGATGATACTAAACACCTATATCTGCATCATTATAAGATATAGGTCGAATGACGTTAGTACATTGAATGTACGAGTATGTAAGGGGAAACCGAAATATAACTAACTGAACTGCTAATATGGGAAGACACTACTAACCTCAACTAAACTCCAATATGAAAGCAATAACAAAATATAACATGTTTAAAGCTTCATAATAATAAGATACCAACTCAAGGATGTATATAAAACTACAATAAACTCAAAACAGTAGATGTCAACTAAAAATGTATAAAAATAAAATACATACTATCTTACTCTTATTAGGGAGATTCTCTAACCGATAACAATCAATATGAATTACGTGATGATACAGCGTCTCGCACTCGCTGCCAGACTAGTCCTATACCTTGTCGGGGTATAGAATACCTAAACTAAGTGGATCCACTAAGCTCTGCCCGAAGGCACTTAAGATTCATCTAAAAAGTATGATCATGTACCCATGTTGGCATACATGGTTTAGGAGGAATGTGAGTTGTATGAACTCATCCATATATCAATGCTCAATACTACTCCCAATAGTATATATTGATGCTTAAATGTATAAAATATACTCTTTCTCTGGTTTGAGATAATTTATCAAACTATCCTCTTAAAAGAGGTAACTGCTCTTAAATATCTTTGAACTCATAAACTATTTTTAGAAATCAAAATTTCTCTTCTCTGAATGTAAAAATGATACATTTGGGAATATTTAGTTCCCTTAAACTTTACTCAAAACTCTCTTTAAACTTTCCTCAAAACACATTTTTAAAACAAAATGATCAACTTTCAAAGACACTCTCAAGATCAATAACTCAAAATAGGGTTCATGCTGAAATATAGACGTGAAAGAATCAACATCAGGATCTCAATACCCATGTATAAAATTCAATACTCAGAACTCAAGGACTAAAGAACTCAAGGACGCAAGAACTCAACGATACTACTCCTCTCAAGAATACTCAATTCAAAGGGTTCATGTGAAAATATGAACATGAACAACTCACTTCAAGGATCTGAATAACAATATAGAAATAATGAGTAGAACTCCTCTCATTCTCATACTTACTTCCTGAAGACTGAGTTCAAAACTGTACTTGATTTCAAAAGAATTCTCAATTGACTCAACTCTTGACCTTTTCTCTTAATTTTACTTAAATTTGAAATGTAATTTAAGACCCATGATTTGGATATATGGATCTATCAAGGATTAATTAAGACTTTAAGAGTCAATATTAACAAGAGAGCGAAGACACGATTCAAAGAAACACATAAAGAATGAAGACCGGAGACGAAAAAGGCCAGGCAACCCGGTCGCATCAATGGCACATCACGCCAGCCCAAAGAGTACTGCGAGTACTTTGGGGCGCACTACAGGCTGTAACGACCTGATTTCGTCGTTAGGAGAATGCCAATGGGGAAAGAATTGGGGCCAAAAAACTTTTGAGTAGTAACTTGGAAATTCCTAGCTTAGTCCAGATTTGGATGAAATCAAAGTTAGTGAGGTCTAAGGAAATCTGGTAATTAATGAGAGATTTAATTATGAATTTGATTACATGAGTGGATTGCCAAGACGTTAAGGATCCCGTATGGCTTTACAGAATCGAATTCAGGCTAGTAGAACTCCCGAAACTGATCTTAGCATGAACGAATAGTTTTTGAACGTCAAGGGTTGAAGGTGTGTTGTGAAATGGGGACTTAAAACTCAAATTCTGAGGTTCTGTCTCCGCGTAAGCTGCCAGGGTGGGATTTATCCCTCTAGGGAGGGGCCACTGTAGCGTGACAGGGTCCGCTGTAGCGGGCTAGTCGTGACTTAAGTCGGGGAAAAACCCCAATTTTGTTATTTTTCTGGAAACTTCATTCTTAAGAGTTAGGAGATGACCCAGGTGATTTCTTGACAGATTTCCATGACTTTTGGTGCTAAATGGTAAGAATTTTACTCTCCTAATCCATTTTTCGATCTGTATAACTTAGATTCATGGGTAATTCTTGTTGGGGGAGGGTTTTGGCCAGAAGTTGATGGTGGAAAAAGGCCCTAGCTGCACCTTAGGATCATGGGTTTGGTCTTGGGTTATTGGATTGTTATAATCCGGGTAAATTAGATCTTAATTATTGATCCTTGTGTTAAATTATTCTTTTGTAGACCAATAACAAGTGGAAAGAATCAGGAAAGGGAAGGCTCAAGTCTCTTAGGAGAATTCAAGCTTAGTTTCGAGTTAGGTGATGGTTTGATTTCATGTTTGTGTGATATATGTGGTTTGATGTCTATATTTTATGCATTCGTGTATGCGAATCCGATAAAATGTAGAAACGAACCTAATGAAATGATTGTGAACGATGCATGTAATGAATTTGTGTACTTGACTATATGATTTGAGTATCGTACATTATGATGTGATTGTGATTGTGATTGTGATTGTGGTTGTGCTGATGGGATCGGATGTCACGTTCCGACACATACATTGGATCGGGTGTCACATTCCGACACATATTTTTGACCGGGTGTCACGTTCCGACACATTAATTGGCATCGGGTTTCATGTTCCGCCACACTAACAGTTTGGGTATGGGTTCAATGAGAGGGCCATTGTGTTGTTATATCCATTGCTATTTAGAATGTGGAATTGTAAATTGCTCCTGAAATGATAACTGAATTTTTTTCCGTATATGTGTGCTTATTATATTGTGATTCTCTTTGTATATTATGCTTATGGGAGTAGCCGCGTGATCCTACCAGTACACTGTGATTGTGTACTAATACTGCACTTGCTCTTTCTTTGTTGAGTACAGGGCATCTTCAGGCGGCTACTGACAGACCTCATTTAGGAGATCACTGATCGAGACCGAATACAAGGGTGAGCCAGTTCTTCCAGGCTGCCATGAGTTCTCATTCTGTTTAGTCCATTTCTGTCCGGACTTAGACTAGTACTTTAGATATTCGCTTGTCGTTAGTAGAGTTTTGGTACATTGACTTTCAGGTTCTAGGCGTTGTTTTCCGCAAATGTTTTCGTAATGGTTTTGTCAAACTTTCGAAGTTTATGGGGAATCCATTTTATTTCTGCATTCAACCTGTCTCTGTATCTTTAAATGTGTAGTATTTTTGTTTAGGTTGCTTAGTTGGGATGTACTAATGCTTTTCCCACCGGAGGGTTAGTGTGGGTGTCAATCACGACGGTCTGGGTCGTGACAAAGTTGGTATCAGAGCCCTAGGTTCGTTGATATCGGTGTACCAAAACGAGTCTAGTAGAGTCGTGCGGAACGGTACGGAGACGTCTGTACTTTTCTTTGAGAGGCTATAGGACTTTAGGAAATCTCTCTATTTTCTATTGCCTCATTTCGTGCTATAACTTGATTCCAATTGGTATCTGGTGATCCAAATTGTTATCTAATCTCCTTGATTCTTCTGTCCGTTGATGGTTAACACTAGGTTCACGGTGTCAGGCCCGTATCTCCCATCAATGAGCCAGCTGAGGAATCTGCAGCAAGAGGCCATAGTCGAGGTAGGGGTAGAGGAAGAGCAAGGGGTAGAGGCCGAGGAAGGGTAGCACCCGCTAGGGGTGGAGCTCTAGTTAAGAATGCTCCCAGAGACGAAGTTCCTCTCGCACATCACGAAGAGGTAGAAGAGAATGTGGAAATCGAAGATGAGGAGGATGTTGGATAGGAAGAGGATGCACCGGCTAGGAATACCGACGTTTCTCCCTTAGACCAAGTGTTAGCTCAGCAGATCATGTCTTTTTTGAAAGGATTGGTTGGTCCTGAAATCCTTCCAACAGTGCAAACTACTCAAACTCCGATCAACCGCCCCGTTACTGTTACTAGTCCCAGTGGAGATGGAGCATTAGGCACTGATGCCTTTTTCCATCCTTTGTTGGGTCCCGTTATGACTGGTAATGAGCATAGATGTTGAACTCACTTGGCTCCGCATAAATGAACTCCATCTAAAGCTCTTGGATACGCCTCAGGATTCTGGGAAACTCCCGTGCCAGGCTATCCCTGTTAATAAACACATCAGAGAAATATCGGCTCTATGTGCTTCTTCCACCATAGGTTCCCTTCCTTTACCACGACTCGCAACCCGAACCTCCGAGTTTGCCCTCTGGGTACTACAGGTGCGGGAGGCACATTTCCCCCACTCCGAACACGCTTCCTTTGACTGGAGGTTGCTACTTCCTTTCCGGGTATTTGAGTTTCTGACATGCTTGCCTGCAAAAATACTGTAATTCAGCCCAAAACAACAGACAAAACACAACGAGTTAAGGGTGATGCACAAACATCATCCCACAGTTAATCAACACGCCCTCACCAAATGGTACTCAGACTTCCCAATGAGCAACACAGACACAAACCAACAGCAGAACAACATACTACCCAATCACATGACACATGCAAGCACCACATTAGTAATAAAGTGCAATAACTTCCATTCAAGGATCCAGATAGCACAACCCACAACTTCATACAATGAGATACTATCGGTGCTACTCAAGAATTTACATGACTATATTTATACAACCATACTAGAACCACGATTCATGTAATAGTAACAAAGGTAATATCTACTCAAGAATTCGAAATACCCAATAAAAATTCAGAATCCAAACAATCTTTGCCCGGTGACAAAACCCAATCCTTTACCAAAGTATGTTCATCAAAACCCCAAATCACCCAATGCCCACACAAAATCAAACAATGACAATTTCTACTCAAGATTTCGAAATATCCATTAAAACATTCACACTCATCACTTTCACCACCACCCAATCACACCCACGTTTCCACAACAACAAATACACCAAATAACTCCATTAGCATGCAGCACAGACTACCAATTAAGTGAGAAAATCATAAACACATACCTGTGATGGTGACGAAGAGGATATTAGAGAGAGGAACAGGTGGAATTTCCTTCACGTTATGGGTGATGCTTGAAAAATCGCAAGGGGAAAAGGGGAGGGAGAAAATCTCAAAGAAAGAAAGGGATTTGGGAGAAAAGTGGGCTTTGGGGATGAGAATTTTGTGATTAAAAGGGGCGTGGGTCGGGTATTTTGAAAACAAAGAGTAAAACCCGTCTTTTATTAATGAAACACAAAATAATTTCTACCTGTTCCGCGACGCGGCTATGTCGCGGAGTCCACTGTTTCGCATGATCAATTTAATTCCCCAGGTAATCAAATATTCTAGCTAGGCTCCGCGACGCACCTGTGTTACGGAGGCTTCTGCCTTGCGAAAAAAATTTCATGTTTTAGTGAAATCAAATTTAAAACTCATCTCCGCGATGCGGCTTCATCACAAAGCTCCTTTATTTTTGATGAAAAATAGAATTCTCATCGAATCGAAACTTGGCAGCAATCCCCCGCGACGCAGTTCCAATACGGACCGTTCTGCCTTACCCTGGAAAATTAATTCCTAGGGAGGCAAAAATCTCTCCCATCTCCACGACGCGGTCTAAGTGGATAATACTATTTCCTGCACAATACAAAAACAACACCCATTAATCCAAACCCGACGGGTTGCCTCTCATCCAGCATCTTAGTTTCGGTCATGGCACTACTCATTTTTTTTTATACAAGGGGAACAACATAAGTCTTGAATTAAACAGAAGCACCAACTGACCAGGTTCAAAAGTGCATGACACAATATGCTTGTCATGCCAGCTCTTGGTCTTCTCTTTGTGTAGCTTGGCATTTTCGTATGCGTGGATCATGAATTCCTCTAGATCATGCAGCTGTCTTATCCTTTTCTTGCCTGCCAACTCAGAATCCAGATTCAACTTCTTGATAGCCCAGTATGCTTTATGCTCCAATTCCGCTAGAAGGTGACATGCTTTTCTGAACACCATTTGATAAAGAGAAGTCCCTATCGATGTCTTGTATGCATTCATGTATGCCCACAAAGAATCGTCTAACTTTTCAGCCCAATCTTTCCTTTGGGCATTTACAGTCTTTTGCAGAATTTGCTTCACTTCCCTATTGGACACTTCCACCTAACCGCTAGTCTGGGGATGGTAAGCTGTGGCTACCTTGTGTCTCACTCCATATTTGAACAACAAATTTCGCACTGAACAGTTGATGAAGTACGTACCTCCATCACTTATCATTGCCCTTGGAGTTCCAAACCTGGTGAATATTTGCTTCCTGATGAACTTCACTACCACCTTCGCATCATTAGTCGGTAGAGCAATCGCTTCCACCCACTTGGACACAAAGTCCACTAGCACAAGAATGTACTGATTTCGATTGGAAGATGGGAATGGTCCCATGAATTCTATCCCCCATACATCAAAGATCTCAACTTTGAGGATGTTGTTCAGCGGCATCTCATGTCTTCTAGAAATAGTGCCCATCCGCTGACACTGATCACAACCTTTCACAAAAATTGTAGCATCTTTAAATAATGTAGGCCAAAAGAATCCAAATTACAATACCTTATGCGTCGTGCGCTCGCCTCAGTGGTGTCCACCATATGGTGAAGAGTGAAAACTCTCCAACACCTGCAATGCTTCCTGTTTAGATATACACCTTCGCACCATCTGATCAGGTCCCTGCTTAAATAAGAAAGGCTCATCCCACATATAAAATCACGCCTCATACTTCAGCTTTTGCTTTTGATGTGTTGAGTTCCCAGGTGGAAATAAACCAGTCACCAGAAAATTCACAATATCTGCATACCAAGGTACCTGTGAAAGTTCCAAGGCCAGCAATTGCTCATCGGGGAACTCTTTGCGAATCTGTCCTTCATTCCTCACATGAGATGAGTCCTCCAATCTGGACAGATGATCGGCTATCTGGTTCTCAATCCCCTTCGTATATCTAATCCCCAGATCAAACTCTTGCAAGAGCAATATCCATCTAATTAGCCTCGGTTTCACATCCTTCTTGTTGAATAAATACCTGATCTCAAAATGGTCTGTGTAAACAACAACCTTGGCGCCCATCAAGTACGACCTGAACTTATCGAAAGCAAATACTAATGCTAGTATCTCTTTCTCTATGACAGAATAGTTAGATTGGGCTGCATCAAGTGTCTTTCTAGCATAATAGATGGAGTGAAACATCTTCTCCTTACGCTGGCCTAGCACTGCACCAACCGCTGTATCACTGGCATCACACATGAGCTCGAATGGTTGCTCCCAGTTAGGGGCAATTAGAACAGGGGCTTCGATCAACTTCTTCTTCAATAGCTCAAATGCCTGCAAACAACTTTAATCAAATACAAACTTCACCTCTTTTTCCAATAGGCTGCACCTGGGTCCTGCAGTCTTAGAAAGTCATTGATGAATCTTCTATAAAACCCCGCGTGTCCCAGAAAACTTCTAACTCCCTTCACAGTGATGGGTGGTGGCAAATTCTCAATGACCTCCACGTTAGCTTTATCAACATCCAGCCTATTTCTTGAGATTTTATGCCCCAGTACAATCCCTTCTCGAACTAAGAAGTGGCACTTTTCCCAGTTCAACAACAGATTTGTCTCTTCACATCTTGCGAGGACCCTGTCAAGATTAGTCAAACAATGATCAAAAGACTCACCAGACACCGAGAAGTCATCCATGAACACCTCAACAAAATCCTCCACCATATCATGGAAGATTGCCATCATGCATCTCTGAAATGTCGCCGGTGCATTGCATAATCCGAATGGCATACGTTTGAATGCATAGGTTCCTTACGGACAAGTGAGGGTAGTCTTCTTCTGATCCTCTGGTGCAATGACTATCTGATTATACTCTGAGTAGCCATCCAATAAGTAGTAATATTATTGCCCCGCCAGTCTTTCAAACATCTGATCAATAAATGGCACCGGATAATGGTCCTTCCTGGTGCCATCATTCAACTTCCTGTAGTCCATGCAAATACGCCACCCAGTTACTGTCCTTGTAGGAATCAGTTCATTCTTCTCATTCGTTATCATCGTCATTCCGTCCTTCTTGGGCACACACTGTACCAGACTCACCCATTTAATGTCAGATATGGGGTACACTATCCCCGCATCTAACCACTTGATCACCTCTTTTCTTACCACATCCTTCATTACTGGATTTATTCTCAGTTGGTGTTGTGCACTCGGCTTGCGCCCTTCCACCATGTAAATCTTGTGCATACCCAATGCGGGACTTATTCCGTGAATGTTAGATATTTGCCAGCCTAGAGCTTCTTGTATCTTCCTTAAAATACTCAATGTTGCTTCCACATGTGATTTAGGTAAGGCTGCAGACAAAATAATCGGTAAGGTCTTATCTTCACCCAAAAATGCATACCTGAGGTGGGCTGGCAATGTTTTAAACTCCAGCTTGGGTGCTTCTTCGATGGAAGGTTTGGGTGGAGGACCCAACACCATGTTCAAAGGCTCTCAGTGATCTCTTGATGTGCCCACAGTTGACACATCCAAAAATAGTACAATTTCCTATGCTTCAGCATCCCCATAGATATCATATCCCACTAGCACACGCTCCAATGGGTCCTTGGATGCAATATAGCGAGTTTTTGCTTCAAGATCCATCACCGTTATAACAGGCAACTCTTCATACACGGCTGGGAGTTTCAACGCCTTGTAGACATCGAACACCTCCACTTTGTCATGTGCCCGCATAGTAAGTTGACCAGCTGCTACATCTATCATAGCATGCCCTGTAGCTAAGAAAGGTCTTCCCAAGATGAATGGAACCTCAGGATCTGGTTCAAAATTCAGCACCACATAATCCACCAGGAATATAGAAGATCCCAGTTGGACCAAGACATCCTCTATAACACCCTCTGGTCTAGCAACTGAGTGATCTGCCAATTGCAAGATAATGGTGGTGGGTTTAGGACTACCCAACCCCAACTTTTTGTATAGTGATGATGGCATCAAGTTTATACTAGCTCCAAGATCACACAATCCTCGCGCATGGATGCTCTACCCTATAGTGATCTGAACCGTAAAGCTACCCAGATCTTTCAGTTTGGTGGGCAATTTATTCTGGATTCAGGAGCTGCACTCTTCAGTAAGTGCTACAGTTTCATATTCAGTCAGCCTCCTCTTATTTTCCACGATCTCCTTCACATACTTTGCATACCTAGGTATACCCTGCAAAACATCTACCAATGGCAAATTAATGTGAACTTGCTTTTAAAGAGAGAGAAACTTACTGAAACATTCGTCCTCTTTTTTTTTTTTTAAACTTCTGAGGAAATGGTGGAGGTGGTTTCACTATTGGTTGCACTCTTTCTTTTTGTGCAACAGTCTCACTCTCATTGGGTTCACTCTCTTTGCTAGCAGGTTCCACATTTGGTTTCTTCAGAGCCAACTCCTCCAACTGCAACCCACTGTGTGTACCTATCGCATTCACTTGCTTGGGATTAGGATCAGTGTTTCCTGGCAATCCTCCTTGAGGTCGTGAGTTCTGGGCACTAGAAAACTGCCTAAATTGTTTTCCAGGTTCTGGGTAGCTAACTGGTTATTCTAACATCAGCAGCTAACTGATCTTGATAAGCCATGATCTTCTTCAGTATTTTCTCCATGCTTATGTTACTTTCCTGATTGTTGGGTTGTTCCCGTTGGGCCTGTTGTTGGTACCCATGTGCATTCCCTTGGGGTCTATATTGATTCTGGCCTTGGGCCAGATTCTGATTTCCTCCCCAGGAAAAATTCGGATGATTCCGCCAACTGTGATTATAGGAGTTCCCATAATTGTGATGACCTCCTCCACGTTGTGCATTACCTACAAAATTCACAGAATCTGGGTTTGCTCCACATACCTCTGCATTGTAGTCTCCTCCTCCACAAATTTCACACCATGTGGGTGGTTATTGGACCGTATTTATGTGAACTGGTTGTTGTCCCAGCAATAGGTTGCTGAAGTGAGTGTTCATCATATTCTGCATCGCAGCAATTTGTGCAGTTAATGATGTCACTGCATCTACCTCCAACATTCCAGCAGTCTTCTATACTACCGGTTTATCACCTCCTCCATTCCACTCGGGGTTACCTTGTAAAATCTTGTTCAGCAGGGTGAACAACTCAGCATAAGTCTTCTCCAAAGCCTATCCACCTGCAGCTGAATTAAGTAAAATCTTGGTGTTAGGTTCCAATCCTTCTATGAAGGTATGGACCAACACCTCGTTATCCTGATGATGGTGCGAACAACTCAACAACATCGATTTAAACCTGTCCCAAGCATGGTACAAGTTCTCTCCTCCTTTTTGTCGGAAGCTCAGTATGTCACTCCTTAGCTTAGCTATTTTCCCAGATGGAAAAAATCTGATAAGGAACTTCCGTGCAAGATCATCACATGAGGTTATGGAGTTTGCGGGCTCAGAATTTAACCATCTTTTTGCTTCCCCCAGCAGAGAAAAGGGAAATAAGGCGACTCTCATGTAATCTTCATTTACTCTAGTTGGAGTGTAAGTATCACTGATTTTGAGGAAATTCTGAATATGGAATTATGGATCCTCGTGCGATAAACCTGTGAACTGTCCGTTAGTGTGCAACAATTGCACCATACTTTGCTTCAGTTCAAATCTTCCACCAACTTTAGGTTTTTGAATACATGAAGTCACACTGGTGGTACATGGGAATGCCACGTCTCTCACTTTCATCTCTGCCATCACTACAGGTTCTTTTCTCTCAACTCTTGCTACGAGAGTTCCTGGTTCACTAGCAACAAGAGGGACTGGGTAAGTGAGTCATCTTTGCCTTCTCCGGTAATGAACGAATCTTTTCGGTTCAGCTAGAGGCTGTACCAAGTCCTGATCGTTTTCCAGTTTGAGAATTCAACTTAACCTGCAAAATGAATAGCTAAGATCAAGTTGTCAGCACTTGCTTTTCAACTTCAGAAATTAGACAAATCAAATACCTCCTAATTTTAAAGTCTCCGGCAGTGGCGCCAAAAACTTGTTGCGCCCAATCGCACACGCAAGTGTACGTGGTCGTTCAAGTATTAAAGTAGCTCTTATTCAGAGCCGGGTATCGTACCCACAGAGACTCATGATTTGAATAATTTGATTTTTCCAATACTTTAAGTTAAACACAAGTGTTATCAAGGTTAAAAGAGTGATTGATTTTATAATCTAAAATTTAAGTAAAAGCTAAACGAAAGTGATTCAATTTCTAAGGATTCGAACAATGATTGGGTAAAGTTCAGGGCTGTAGCTCACATCAGAATAATGCATATTATCTTATAAAACAGATATTCATCAACTATCGAATCAATGATTACAAGGTTAAATATATGATTATGGTCTCCCGACCTCTAATCGCCTATGATAAATGGCAACCTAACTACATCGTTGAGCGGGGATAGACTGGACTAATTACCGAGCATTACGATTTTATCCTGTATAATGACCAAGAAAGGTCTCTTCGTATATACCTATCCTAGATACAAATTAACTCTAATTCTTAAGAGAAAATCATGCTCCTCATGCCCCACGTTCTATCCTCTTATTCCTCTACCGAGTTCAATTCAGACAAGATGTTTATTTCAATAGTGATCAAGCATGAAATACTAAAACAAGAACATAAGAGAGATTCATATGATAGTTAATGTCAATCTATAATACTTCAATAATTTACAATCATCCTGTAGCCACAACCCTAGAACAAGGGAAATTAGCTACTCATAACAAGAATTTTGATTAAACAATGTTCAAATATCATAAAGAGATCGAAAGTAGAAGAGTTTAGGAATGAACCCTAAAAATAGATGAAATATATCTCCAAATCGTCATTCTCCAAAACCTAGAAAAGGAATGAAATAATAAAATAAAAATATGAGTCTATTTATATTTAAGTCGACATGACCAAATCTGGCAAGTGGAGGCGCGACGCGACGCGGAGCTCCTGCTGGAATCCATTTAGTGAAAATGATCGTTCTCCGCGACGCGGTTGCGAAACGGACCATTCTGTCTCAAATGCTAATTTACGATCCAAGTTAAAAATCCCTCTCCGCAACGCGGAGAGGACACGGACCCTTCTGTTTCCAGTTCAACTACGTGATCAATAATAAAATCCCTCTCCGCGACGCTGATAGGATGCTGATCCTTCTTGATCTTCATTCTTCTTTCTTGCTTCTTTTTAGCTTGGATCCTTTCGTGTTTCCCAGTGCCTGGATTAGTGCTCGTTCCTTTATTTAAGCTAACCTTCCCAACTAACACTACTAAAAACTGCCGAAAAATGACGGTAAAAAGCGATAGACTGCGTCACTTTTTTGGTCAAAATCGACGGAAAAGCGACGCAGTCATGTTCGTCGCTTTTCAAAAAGAGATGGACAGCGTCGCTTTTTCATTATATTTTTCAGATATTTATTTTTAACAAAAGCGATGGATTCCATCGCTTTTTTTATATTTTTATTTATTTTTTATTTCCAAAAAGCGACGATGTCCATCGCTTTTCTGGAAATTTATATATTGAAAATCCCAGAAAAGCGACAAACTAAAGGACACTGTCCGTCGCTTTTTTGGAAATTAATTTTTTGAATTACCCAGAAAAGTGATGGACAAAAGGACCCTGTCCGTCGCTTTTCTGGAAATTAATTTTTTGAAATACCCAGAAAAGCGACGGACTAAAGGATCCTGTCCGTCATTTTTTTGGGTTTATTTGAAAAAAATAATGTAAAAAAGCGACGGACAAAACCACCCTGTCCGTTGCTTTTTTTCTGCAATTTTTTGACAGCAGAAACTAGTACTGCCCATATGCAAATATAAATCAATTCAATTCATATTGAACCAGCCCAATCAAACAAAATATAATGTAAACATCATACACAACATATAAAACAACAAACTTAAATCAATCTCCAAAAATATCTAAATCACAATACAAAAACTTATAAAGTCATTCAAAATGTGTTTCAAAATTTCAAAAAGTTAATAAAAGAGACCTAAACTAGGGAGTGCGATCTACAAAATCATCATCCCCCTCACTGTCGTCGTCGGTGTTCTCGGGAGCCGAAGATTTAGTAGGTCGACGAGCGAGGTTCAGCACTTGTTCTTTTATTCGCTGAACGGTCGCACTCATGCTTTGTTGTTCAGCTACTCTTCTCTGCTCAGACTCTGCCAGTGCCGATATAAGTTGTGCTATTTGAGCCGACATAGAAGCAATTTAAAAATCGTCAAGTGCCTCTGCTTGACGTGATGATCCAATACCATGTAAGCCTGACTGGAGTCCTCTTACATCATTTCGAGAGCTTCGACCATAGACTCTAGCCTTGTGTGGCCCCCGTACCATTTTTTTGTCCAAATTTGGCTACATAGTTCGGGTCTCAGTTGGACCGAACTATATAGATTCTCATTGACGTACTGATGAAACTCATTCTGCATATTAAATATAAAAATTAACATCAATATATATACATATCATAAATATATTCACTATTAATATATATTATTCATATTAAATTAGATAACTTACAAAAGTTTGTTCGGTCCTTTCCTCCACCCACACATCCGAATCTGACTCATTTGTCTTCTTGAAAACCTCCGGTAGAAGGGGAGTGCGTCCCATTTCTTTTTCCTATAAATAAAAATACATTTTATATTATAAAGATATTAATCAACTAATTATTTATTTAAAAGTTTGCCCCTCACGACTGCCTCTAGCCTTTTTGGCTTGTTCGAACATCGCCTTGAACTTATCTGTGTTCCAATATTGGCGCAATCCATCCATCACATAAGGCAACATCCAACCCGGACACTGATCAGTATTCCAGGCTTTCTTTAGACAGCTAGACAGTCTCGTGGATCCCCTCCTCTCAAATGTGGTCGCAATGACCATATTAAACTTCGGTTCCCAAGTACACATAGTCTGAAATAATGAATAACGTTAGATAATTATAAAAAGTGAAGGATAATAAAATTAATAAACTTAACTAAGAAAATATTTACCTTAAATTCATTAAACATCACCTGACGTATATTGTTTGGGACCTCACTCCAGGAGTGATAAGCATGTGTAAAAAGCTTTCTCACAAAGTCTTTTAAAGCCCGGGCAACATCCTTTGCAGGATACCACCTGCAAAACACATAATAAACATGTTAGTTCCTGAATAATATATTAAAGATGCTCAAATAAGTAAAGTAAAGTAATAAATAGAAAACATAACAAAATTACGATGACCCATCCAGCTCAATCATGACTCTGCCAATGCTGTCCCTCTGTCCCAGTCCTAGAGCAGACGTCTCATCTGGTGTAGGTGTAGGTGTAGGTGATACACCAGGATGCACATAATGCTGAGTAAATTGAGGTGTGCCAGCCACAACATCTGACTGCTCACTACTAGAATCTCTAATCCTCATGGCAGATAGCTGAGGAGATGTACCGGTGGGAGATGGAGAGGGAGATGGAGTACGGCCAGCCGATAAGGGTCGTGCTCTACGAATAGCTTGTAAAGGTAGGTCCTCGTAGCGCCGTAGAGGTAGTGACTGTGAAGAAGAGGAAGCACCGGCTGGTCGATGGTAATTAGGATAATATTGCCGAGGATCCGTCGTACCAAATGGAACAACAAATAAATGAGTATCATGAGTAATGCACTCCGGCGCAGAAGACAGAAATCCTGAAATATCCTCAGAATTTATAGGCTTCCTAGACTTCTTCTTTTTAGTCTTATTAGGCTGACTAACTCCAAGATGCTTGCGAGATCTATCACCCTCACGCCCTGATGACATCTCCACGCAAATTTACATGGATAATATATAAAAATCATAAATAAAATAAAATTAGTATTAGAGAAATAAATAACTTACATACTGGCTATATAGTCTATCATTCTACTTTTAAGTTTAGTCTTTATAACAACCCACCAATCAGCTTTGTCTCTACGCAATGTATATGGAGCGGAATACACTTGTTTAGCATTTTGTGCAATGATGAAAGGATCATAACTTCTGTATTTTCTGGTGTGCTTAACTCCAATTATATTATGTTGTTGGTCCACTCTTGTGCCTCTGTGTGATGGGTCAAACCACTTACATCGAAATAATACGATATTCTTTTTAGGCCAATCTGAATACCTTACTTCAATAATCTCATAAATGACACCATAATATTCAATAGTTTGGGTAGTACCATCAACATCACCTTGTATGAAGACATCGCTATTATTTGTTTTCTTATTCCTAGAAACTTCTTCAGTTTGAAACATAAAACCATTGACACAATACTTGTTCATTGTCTGAATTTGAGATTCAGGTCCAAGTGCAACTTCTTTCACTAATTGCAAATGTTCGACATTTGAGTATTCATCGTAAACCTAATATTGTTGTTTAAAATAATATAATTTAGTATAACATGAATACATTATTAAATACTTATTGATTCAATATAAGCTTGCACACTTAAATATTCTGTTAGCCATTTGGAAAATTTCGTACAGATGGCTTCATTACCGCATGTGTTTACGAACAAGCTGATCATTGTACATTCAGATATTTCATTAGGTAATGAACACTTATTAGTATGTATGTAATTTGATAATATATTTTTAACACTTACTTGAGATATGGTTGAATCTCTAGACAATTAGGCAAAATATGTGTCACAGCTGATTGCATTTCCATACTAGTGAAGCTTTGCTTTCCACGTTTTTTAGATCCTCGACCATTTTGATTAAAAATTGATATCGGTGGAAATAAAAGATCAGTATCACCTTCATCATTGGGATTGGGCCTTTTTCTCCTACATGGCACATCAGTCCCAAAGTAATAAGAATAAAAACCACCAGTTTCTCTACCAATATTACCTTGAACAACTGATCCTTCGATCTTTCCCCTTTGCTTAATTGTTTGCTTGGAACTGCCAATTTTTCTGCATGTATATATCTATATATGTTAAAAAAGGAAAGAAAAACTTAATGATTATCTATTTTACTTGGTGAATATTTCAATGATAGTTATCTCTCAAATGGATACATCCATCTTGTTTGAACTGGACCTCCGAGGCGGGCCTCTTGTACAAGGTGAATTGGAAGATGCTCCATCACATCAAAGAAACCACATGGAAAGATCTTCTCCAACTTAGTAGTAATAACAAGCATATTTTCTTCCAGTCCAAACTACTCTGCAACAACTTTCCAGAACACAAATCTTTAAAGAAAAGACTTATCTCTGTGATTGGTTTTCATATCCTTTCAGGTAGATGGCTAAAAGTGATAGGAACTAAAGTTTCCATGAATACATGACAATCATGACTTTTCATACCTATCAATTTTCCTTCATTCAAATATGCCCGCTTTCCTAATTTCGAAGAATAGCCCTCTGGCATCCTCAAATTTTTAACCCACTTACAAATTTCATGTTTCTCATCCAATGTGAATAAAAAACTGGCTTTAGGCTTAACTATTTTACCATTTTGTAATTCCTGCAGCCATAACTCTCTTCTCCTACAATATTCCTTTATGTCCATTCTAGCTTTTGGATTGTCTTTTGTCTTGCCCTTATCATCCATCACTGTGTTAAACAACTTGTAAAAATATTTTTTTTCAATGTGCATCACATCAAGATTATGTCGTAGCAGATTGTCCTTCCAATATGGCAACTCCCAAAATATGCTTTGTTTGGTCCAATTATGTTCAACACCATATCCAGGAAGTCTGGAAGGTGAAGCTTCTGTAACTTTAGGTAATTGAGAAACTCTCTCCCAAATTTGATGCCCTGTGTGTAATGGAGGTGGGGGTCACTTTCAATCTTAATTTTCTTGAATGCATTTTTCATCTTTCTAACCTCGTGGTCCATTGTCAAGAATTGGCGATGACAATCAAACCATGTATTTTTTCTGCCATGCTTTAAAGTGAATGCCTTACTATTTTCCATGCAATACGGACATGCTAGATTTCCAGCTGTCATCCAACCAAACAACATCCCGTTGATGAGTCTGAGATTTCGACTCATTAGGTCTTTGTTTTGATAGTTTATTATCCTCAAATGCCTAATTTATGCTCCATACTGATGTTAAAATGTTGGTTTGCTGCAAAGAAGGCAAAAGGAGCAAGGCAAGGATATTACCGGGCGAAAAGGAACTAAAAAGATGACAAAGGCTGAAGATAACAAAAGCTGAAAATTTCCTAAGCCACTCGGTGACTCGCCGAGTGGCACTTCAGCTCGCCTAAAGTTTCAGACTGTCAACCCTGGGGAGAAGCCAATTTGGTGATGGATTTGGACATTCGGCGGACCGGCCACTGGATCAGCGACACATTCTGGATCACTTAATGTCGTAGAACCTTGAGGACTAAAAGCCAAGAAAGACCGGCGATGAGATGGAGTGATTGGCGCATCGTTGACCTGGTCGGCGACGCTCGACTTACCTCGCCTAATGGTCCTTGCAGCTAAAATTTGGGAAACTATAAATTGAATTCTGAAAGAGTTCAAAGGGGGCGATTTTCATTTAAAAAAAGTCCAGTTTTAGTTTTCTTCGGTTTTTGCGACAGTTTTCTTAGTATTTTCCATAAGAGAACAACTTTGAAGGGTTTTTCAAGTAGATTCGAAGTGGGTCTTTGATTTTTAGCATTTTGGGTCATTTTAAAGACTTGGATCGCAATACCCAGATCATGGAGAATGTTTGTGGTATTAATTTCTATCTTTTTGTGATGCTTGGCTAAACCCCAATTCTTGGGGTGTGATTATGTGATTAGTTGCTTAATTAGCTTATGGGTAATGTTGTTTAATGATTTAAATGTTGTTTAAATTTGGGTTTGATCGATAGCTGAGTAGTAATTTATGAATTGTAGTTGCAAATACAATTTTAGCTTAGTGTTTTGGGCTTGCTCGAGAGAGAGGTTCTAAAACCAAGGTTATCGATTGATGATTGTAGTGGGTGGGTTGTTATGGGTTCTGCCCTAGAGAGTGGATCTTAACTCATTCCTATCTATCTAGCTCGAGAGAGTAGATAAATTAAGGTTTTGGGTTGTCTTGTAGTGTCAAGCTTGTCGAGGTTCGAGAGAACTCGCCTGAACCGTAATAGTTGTTCGAGAGAAAACTATTGCACCTATAATCTAGCCTACACATAGTGATTTAACACTTTATTACTAAGCTCCAATTACCCATATAGTGAAATTAGCTTATAATCGATCACATCCCGAGAATTCCTTCCTACTTGTCTAATCTCCTGTTTTAGTGATTATTGTAGTTGTTAATTGATATCTTAAAACCCCCTATCTGACATTCGTTGTCAAACCTTCGACTTATTTGGTTTGATTTTGATAATGTGTACTTCTATAACCGATTAGAATCACATCTTTACTTCCTAATAGAATTCGATATGGTACCGCTCCCTGTGGGTTCGACCCCAACCTTTCATTGGGTTATATACTAGATTACGATGTTCTACACCTAGAATTGGATGAGGTGTATTTGAGACGTTAATCAAAATGGTGCCACTGCCGGGGAGTGGTGTTATTGAATTCTCTTTTAGAAATGGGTTTGTGATTTGATTGTGTTATAGTAGAACCCATTTACTGTTGTTGTTTGTTTTCTTTTTGCACAAGTGACGAAATAAGTGTCAACAGAAGCAATGCAATGGCCAATCCCAAAAATGTAGCTTGAATTGGTATCTCCATCGTGCCAGGATGTTAAATAAGGCATTTCTTGGGAGGCAACCCAAGTTTTTGATGTTTTTAATATTGCTTTTGAATAACGGGTGTTGATTGTGCAGGTTGGAAAGTTGAAAGTGTAGGAAAATGAGCAGTAGGTGAGCCAAAAGTCCAGTCGGTGACTCACCGAACAGGTTGGCGAACCCGACTTGGACCGCCATTTGAACCACCCAAATTGCTGGGGATTCTATAAAACTCAGCGAGCTAAAGGGAGACTCAGCGCATCGCCGAGTGGGTTGGCAACCGCGACTAACGTCGCCAACCAGTGCGCAAACTGAAGAGTTTTAAAAGGCCAAACAGTTTTAAATTCAAAAATCTCTTCATTTTCGTACTTTTAGATTTTCGTACTCTCACAACCGGTTTTATTGTTGTTTCTACATTATTATTCTCACTTTATTTGGGATCTTGTGCTTGGGGTGGATTTTAGGATTACATTACTTGCTAGCTTTCCAAATTTTCGGCATCAAAACGTTGGTTTTCCGAACCCCATTATAAAAAAAATTAAAAAAATTGGTTGTAATCAAATGCCTGATCGCTTAATGGTGTTTATTTCTTTGCTTTTGAGGACAACTGTTATTTTTGTTGGCGGAGTGAGGTATTTCCATACCCACTTCTATTGGGCTGCTTTTGTGAATATTGTTGTTTTTGGTTTTTGTGAATGTTGGATCTGATTTTTGCTTTACATATCTATATCTTTGTTTCTGATCCATATTGTTCCATTGTTTTGAATTGCAAAATGATTTTGAATCAATTTTAAAATTTTGCCACCTCTTGAGTGTGTGATTGTGGTTGTTCTTGTACAAATTTGAGTGTCGATTGTGGTCAATATCGATGACTTGAATAGTGCTCTTAATTGAACAAAATGAATGTGCGGCTACGATGAGGCAAACGAAGTTACATAGGCAATATGTAAGCTTTTAGCATCTCGTTGTGACTAGCCTTTTGTCGAATGAGTCTCTTGTGATTAACATTACATGCTAGCTAGAAAGTGTGTAGTCTTGTTTGATAATTGTATCAATGCCTTGAGCTGTGAGGTCGTATTGAACATTGTGCTTGATGACACCTAGAATTTGCCCCGTTGGTCCGGTTTATTGAGTGATGCAAGCAATAGGCATGATCTTAGGCAAATTTTTTGAAGAGTGAGCCTATTTTTCTAGATACCTCTTTGTGGCGAACCTTGCTTGACCCCTTTTGAGCCTAACTTTTTCTTGGAAGAAACTTGAACAATTGTGACCCCTCTTTATCCCTTCACCCATAACTTTCATGAAGTATGATTTGTTTGAATAGCCAACCTAAGTTGGGGGTGTGGTGGAAAAGAAGGAAAGTCAAGAAGTTTTAAAAAAAATTCCCCCTTGTTTATGGACTGTTTTGAAAAGGATGGAACCCCTCCTTGTAAAAAAAAAAGGATAGAAAAAGAATGAAAAAGAGAAAAAGTTGTGAAATAAAGCAGTAAAATTTGCAAAAGAAGCGGGGTATTCGGTGGTTCATACGAAGTTGAATAATGGGGTGGATTATGAACAAATTTGAAATGTGAAAGAAAAGGAGGAAAGTGAATTTCAGGCCATACTTCATGAAGGTAGAAGCCACTAAGCCTAAATGACCATACCTTTACACTCAGCCCCATTACCAGCCTTGAAAAGACCTTTGTGATCTTGAGTGAGCTGAAACGAATGTTGATTGGAAATAAGGGCAAGCCTATGTGTGGAGTCATGCATGTGTTCATCTTTGTGAGTGTGAGAGTTGTACGTGATTCCGGGACTTTAAATTGTTGAGAAATTTTGTGTGAATATGGAATCATCTTTGTTGTGAGGGTATTTGAATACCTTTGTTGAGCTTGAACTTGCATTTGAAGCAAGCATTGTAAGCTTGAGTACTCTTGATGATGGTGAGTCACAATTTGAAACTTCGAGTGCACAATTGATTATTGTATAAGTAATTTGAACATTGTTGTGTGAATTTATGTTGAATCTTATGAAGCACTATTTGTAGACATCCTTGTTGAGATGATTGATCTTGAGTTTTACTTGAGGACAAGCAAAAGTTTAAGTTGGGGGTGTTGATGAGTCCGAGATTTCGACTCATTTAGGGCTTTGTTTTGATAGTTTATTGTCCTCAAATGCCTAATTTATGCTGCGTACTGATGTTAAAATGTTGATTTGCAACAAAGAAGGCAAAAGGAGCAAGGCAAGGACATTACCAGGTGAAACGGAACTAAAAAGATGAAAAAGGCTGAAGATAACAAAAGCTGAGAATAGCCTAAGCCACTCGGCGAGTCGCCGAGTGGCACTTCAGCTCGCCTAAAATTCCAGACTGCCAGCCCTGGGGAGAAGGCAATTTGGCGATGGATTTGGACATTCGGCGGACCGCCGACTGGATCGGTGACACATTCTGGATCGCCTTAAGTCACAGAACCTTGAGGACTAAAAGCCAAGGAAGACCGGCGATGAGATGGAGTGATTGGCGCGTTGCCGACCTGGTCGGCGACGCTCGACTTACCTCGCCTAATGGTCCTTGCAGCTGAAATTTGGTAAACTCTAAATTGAATTCTAAAAGAGTTCAAAGGGGGCGATTTTCATTTAAAAAGTCCAGTTTTAGTTTTCTTCGGTTTTTGGGAGAGTTTTCTTAGTATTTTCCATTGGAGAACAACTTTGAAGGGGATTTCAAGTAGATTCGAAGTGGGTATTTGATTTTTAGCATTTTGGGTCATTTTAAAGACTTGGATTTCGATAATGTCTACTTCTATAACCAATTAGAATCACATCTCTACTTCCTAATAGAATTTGATACGGTACCGCTCCCTGTGGGTTCGACCCTAACCTTTCGTTGGGTTATATACTAGATTACGATCGTCTACACCTAGAATTGGATGAGGTGTATTTGAGACGTTAATCGTATGCAAGAAACTCATTAATAGTCCAAATTAAAGAAACACGCATAACAAAATTTTGTTTAGTTGATATATCATAAGTCAAAACGCCTTCAAACCACAATTGTTTGAGCTCATCTATCAATGGTTGCAGATAGACATCAATCAAACTTTTTGGATTACGGGGACCTTGAATAACACAACTTAGAAAGATGTAGGGACTAGTCATGCACATTTCAGGAGGAAGATTATGCGGAGTAACAAATACCAGCCAGCAAGAATAAGGTGAAGCAGCATTAGAGAATGGTGTGAAGCCATCTGCACACAACCCCAATCTAACATTTCTTGGTTCACTAGCAAAATCAGGATAAACATTATCAAAATGCTTCCATGCTTCACCATCAGATGCATGAGAAAAGACACCCGGCGGCCTTCTATATTCACGATGCCATCTCATATGTGGGGCAAACCTCATCGATGCATACAACCTCTTTAACCTAGGAATAAGAGGTAGATAATGCATCGCCGTAACTGGGACCATCTTTTCAGCCAAAGTCCTCTTTTTAACGAGCATGTCCATAAAACTTACAATTTTCTAATTCACTATCAGTCTTGTAAAACAACATGCAGCCATTAACACAATAATGAATTCTATCATACGTCAATCCTACCTTGGAAACCAAACGCTTTGCCTGACAGAAGTTCTTAGGTATGTTAAACTCCGGATTAACTAGTTCACCCAAAAGATCAACCATTGAGTCCATAGCCGCATTAGGAACATTTCAATTTGATTTAATATTCAATAATCTAACCGCAACTGACAAGGCAGAATGCAAACTCCCTTCACATAGTGGACGACTAGAGTCTTCTAATTGATCATAGAAGCGTCTTGCTTCTTCATTAGGAGCTTCATCAAAATACTGTTCGGGTTCCATCCCACCTTGAACCCCGAAAACATCATTGATCATTTCATGAACCCTATCATGTTCAACCCTATCATCATGGTCAACCCTAATTTGGCAATGTGGTGCAAGCATATTATATTCATCCACATGCATCGAATTATAAAACATACCATTCAATCCATCTCTTTCTCCATGATCAGTCCATACAAAATATCTAGGCTTAAATCCATTACGGTACAGATGAACCATGACTGTATCAAAAAAATTTAAGCACCTACATGCACTACAAGGACACCTAACCAATCCATTATTCTTGAAACTGTCAAGTGTCATTGTATGTTCAATAAAGTCTCTGACCCCGTCAATAAACTCAGGTTTTAAACCAACACCAGTTTCATAATGCATATTATACATCCACAAACGATGATCCATATACAAAAATATAGATATTCAATTATATTATAAATTAAATTTATTAATAATTTTACTACATTTAACTAATTTATATTGTTAATATATATTTATAATTGCTTATATATCTAATTAATTAGTTCATAAATACTACATTTCAAGATCTACAAAATTTAAGCTTTATTAATTCATAAATTTTAATTAAGTTTAAGATTTCCAATAATTAATTATATTAATTCTAATTAAGTTCAAGTTATTATAAATTAAGTTCAAAGTTCTAATTAAGTTCACTTATTAAGTTCTAATTAATTAAGGTCATCAAGAATTAGTGATATTCAAGTTCAAGTTCAAGTTCTAAGTTCAAGTTCAAGTTCTAATTTCAACTTCATATCAAAGTTCTAAAATTAGTTATATTCAAGTACTTCTAATTATAAGTTCAACTTCTAAATTCAAGTTCATATATATCTAATTTCTAAACTTAGTTATATATAAACTTCCGATCCAAGAATTAGTTATATTCAAGTTTTAAGTTCAAGTTCATATAATCTCTAAAATTAGTTATATATAAACTTCTAATACAAAATTAGTTATATTCAATTTCAAGTTCAACTTCTAAGTTCAAGTTCATGTTCTAAAGTCATCAAACTTCATCAATTACTAACTTCTAACTTCCAATTAACTATAATTCAAGATTTCTACCGTTTCACAACCTAAAGTTCTAAAATACTACAATAATTCAAGTTCTCTAAAGTTCACAACTTAAAGTTCATATCTAATTTCTAGAATTTCTAATAAGTTCAAGAATTTCCAAGTTCAAGAACTTCTAAGTTCAAGAATATAATTCAAGTAACCCAATTTTCATCAACATTATAATATATAAGCCCAAATACAATGGCAAATCAAAAAATTCAACTAATCTAACTTCTAACTTCTAATTATTTGTTAGTTTTAAATTCTAATACTTAATTTAAAATCATATTTAAAAATCTCCAATTTCAAAGAAAACTAACCCTAAAATCTAAAATCCTCAATTCTCTCCCTAACTAACAATAATCAAATGTACAAATTAACAATTGAATAACACAATTCAACAAACTAAAATAATATACAAACTAAGAAATCAAATATAATTACTAGAATTGAAAAAAATAAATTAATTAAACCCTAACCTTATAACAAGAAGGAGGGGAAGTTAAGGAATTCTTTTGGGTGGTGGCAGACTTTCTTGGCCGGCGACGGGGCGAGGAAGATGGCGGCGACAATGGATGGTGGTGGCGTTGACAGGCGGTGGTGCGGTGGGCAGAATCCTTAGAGAGAAGGGAGAGAAGAGAGAGAAAAGAGAGAAAGAGAGATGGGAAATTTGGGTGAAAACCCGTCACTGCTGTAACATAATTAAACAAAAAGCGGAGGACAACGTCTCTTTGTCCGTCGCTTTTTAAAAAATGTTTGACCAACATTTTGATCAAAAAGCGACGGACTAAACGACACTGTCCGTTTCTTTTTTAAAGTGTTTGACCAGATATTTTAACCAAAAAGCAACGGACTAAGAGATGCCATCCTTCGCTTTTTAAAAATAATAATTAATAAAATAAAATAAATTAAGAACGACGGACAGCGTGGTTATTGTTTACTTTATAAATAATTATTTTTAATAAAAAGAGACGGACGGCGTCTCTCTATATGTTAAATAAATAATTATTAATTATATATATATTTGGTGCAAAAATCTGCAAAAAAAGTGATGGACTAAGAGATGCCGTCCGTCGCTTTTTGTAAAATAATTTAAAAAATAATTATTTTTATTAAAAAGCGACGAACAGTGTGGTAAATGGCATCGCTTTTTGGAGAGACGTGGTCCGTTGATTTTCTGTCCGTCATTTTTAGCAATTTTTTAGTAGTGTAATCATGTTGGTTAGTATAAATGCATTCAAAAGACTGGACACGACTATTAATTAACATAAAATGATTCCAAACTTGGCCTAAATGCGGGTGTTATTAGGTTCCCACCCATATAAATACGCCTAAGATCACCAAGAGACCTTTGGCTAAGGAAATTCAAACTTTGGAGTCTAAGTTCATGCAGTTGGGCATCTCAGAAAGAGGTGGGGTGCTAGCTAGCATTGAGGTTAGGGCCACCTTCATTGAGGAGATCAAGGCGAAACAGTATGAGGATGGGAATTTGAATGAGCTTAGAAAGAAGACAGTGTCTGGTGAGGCGCAAGATATGGTTCTTGATGCGGGGGGTGTGCTCAGTTTTAAAGGAAGAATTTGTGTTCCTCGAGTGGAAGACTTGATTCAAAATTTGTTGACAGAATCCCATGGTTCACGGTATTCCATTCATCTGTGTTTGACCTAGATGTATCGAGATTTGAAGTGAATTTATTGGTGGTCTGGCATGAAGAAAGACATAGCTGAGTTTGTGGCTACATGCCAAAACTGCCAACAAGTAAAATATGAGCATCAAAGGCCTGCAGGTTTTCTTCAGAGAATGCCAATTATGGAATGGAAGTGGGAAAGGATAGCCATAGATATCGTGGTTGGTCTCCCCAAGACTTTGGGGAAGTTTGAGTCTATTTGGGTAGTGGTTGACAGGTTGACTAAGTGAGCCCATTTCATTCTAGTCAGGATAGACTATAATGCGCAGCAATTGGCGAAGGTGTATGTGAAGGAGATAGTGAGGCTGCACGGAGTGCCCCTTTCGATCATCTCAGACCGTGATACATAGTTCACATCCAAGTTTTGGAGGAAATTGCATGATGAGCTTGGCACTCAACTCACCTTTATCACCGCCTTTCATCCGCAAACGGACGGGCACTGAGAGAGGATTATTCGAGTGCTAGAGGACATGTTGAGGGCATGTGTGATCTACTTTGTAGGAGATTGGGATAAGTTCCTACCCTTGTGTGAGTTCTCCTATAATAACAGTTACCACTCCAGCATTGATATGGCACCATTTGAGGCACTTTATAGGAAGGGTTATAGATCACCCATAGGATGATTTGAGGCTGGAGATGTGAAACCTTTGGGGGTTAAATTGGTGAAGGATGCTCATGATAAAGTAAGAAGCATCCAAGCTAAGCTCCTAGCAGCCCAAAATCGATAGAAAAAGTATGCAGACCATAAGGTAAGAGACATGGAATTTCAGACTGGTGAGAAAATTCTTCTTAAAGTATCACCCATGAATGGGGTGATGAGATTCGGCAAGAAGGGCAATCTTAGTCCTCGATATATTGGACCCTTTGAGGTTCTTTATTGTGTAGGGCCAGTGGCCTATAGATTGGATTTACCTCCAAACTTATCTGGAGTTCATCCAGTATTTCATGTGTCCATGTTGAAGAAGTATCATGGGAACGGGGATTACATCATAAAATGGGACTCAGTTTTGCTAGATAAAGACCTTCACTATGAGAAGGAACCAGTGGCAATTCCTGATCGCGACATTCGGAAGTTGAGGACCAAGGAGATAAAGTCTGTGAAAGTTCAATGGAAGCATCGTCCGGTGGAGGAAGCTACTTGGGAAACCGAGAGGGACATGCGAGACAAGTATTCCCAGTTGTTCAACGATTCAGTAACTACTCTACCCTTACTTTACCCAGTCTTTTCTAGTTGATCACTCGGGGAATAGTGATGGGTAAATTGGTATCTATTGTAACAACCTGATTCCATCGTTAGGAGAATACCAATGGGGAAAGAATTGGGGCCAGAAAACTTTTGAGTAGTAACTTGGAAATTCCTAGCCTAGTACAGATTTGGATGAAATTAGAGTCAGTGAGGTCTAGAGAAATATGGTAATTAATGAGAGATTTAATTATGAATTTGATTACATTAGTGGATAGCCAAGACGTTAAGGATCCCGTACAGCTTTACAGAATAGAATTCGGGCTAGTAGAACTCTCAAAACTGATCTTAGCGTGAACGGGTTGTTTTTGAACGTCAAGGGTTGAAGGTGTGTTGTAAAATGGGGACTTAGAAGTCAATTTCCGAGGTTCTGTCTCTGTGTAAGCCTCCAGGGTGGGATTTATCCCACCAAGGTGGGGCCGCTGTAGCGGGATGGGGTCCGTTGTAGCGGGCCAGTCGTGACTTAAGTCGGGGAAAAACCCCAATTTCATTATTTTTCTGTAAACTTCAGTCTTAAGAGTTAGAAGATGACCTCAGGTGATTTCTTGACAATTTTCCACTACTTTTGGTGCTAAAGGTAAGGATTTTACTCCCCTAATCCATTTTTCGATCCGTAGAACTTAGATTCATGGGTAATTATCGGTTGGGGGGGGTTTGGCCTAAAGTTGATGGTGGGAAAAAGCCCTAGCTGCACCTTAGGATCATGGGTTTGGTCTTGGGTTGTTATAATCCGTGTAAATTAGACCTTAATTATTGATCCTTGCGTTAAATTATTTGTTTGTAGACCAAGAACAAGCGGAAAGAATCCGAAAAGGGAAGTCTCAGGTGTATTAGGTGGATTCAAGCTTAGTTTCGAGGTAGGTGATTGTTTGATTTCCTGTTTGTGTGATATATGTGGATTGAAGGCTATATTGTATGCATGCGTGTATGCGAATTTGATAAAATGTGGAAACAAACCTAATGAAATGATTGTGAATGATGCATGTCATGAACTTGTGTACCTGACTATATGATTTAAGTATTGTACATTATGATGTAATTGTGATTGTGGTTGTGCTGATGGGATCGAGTGTCACGTTCTGACACATACATTGGATCGGTTGTCACGTTCTGACACATATTTTGGAACGGGTGTCACGTTCCGACACATTAATTAGGATCGGGTGTCACGTTTCGGTACACTAACAGTTTGGGTATGGGTTCCATGAGAGGACCATTGTGTTGTTATATCCATTTCTATTGAGAATGTGGAATTGTACATTGCTCCTGAAATTATAACTGACTTATTACTCATCGTAAACCTTATCTCCTTGTTCCTCTACATTTATAACCTTAGATGAAATAACCACACCATCACTATCATAATAAGAGATAAAAATCCTCTTCTCTATCATCACACAACTACTATTAACAACACGACACTCAAAACAAAAAAGGATCACTAAAAGAGCTTTAGAATGAAAGATCATAAGCACGACTCATTCGAGAACTCTGATATAAGAATATGCATGACATAACATTATTTTTCTAGCCATTAGGATCAAAGTATGAATTTGTGAGACTGAACATACTATGAGACATGAGTGCTTATATGAACAGGTTCATATCATGAGGCTGATAAGATTGAGATCAATGGGCTAAAGTCTTTACCCCTCATTCTGAAAATTGAGCATAGATGTGAATCTCTCTGAAGTGTATAAGCATGGGTCATTGACAAAATTTCGATATTAGAACCATCAACAATATGTTGTAATAACTCAACTTGAGGAATATGCCAGATTATGAATGGATTGATATAACAGTACAACTCTTTCTGAACACATCACTAGCTGATTCTTTACACTTGACTTGGTTTCTCATCTCATCATCTCCACCATAGGCTAGGAGTTGACACTTGAAATTATGGATGTAACACTTCAGATTCGAGAAGATAGAAAACATGCAGTTTTCCAAGATCTGGTGGAAGAACCAACAGAAGCCACCTACGATCCATAGGTCGGTCCATGGTTGGCCAGTCCCATTTCTCCAAAATGTAAGGTTCCAGTACTTTTATACGGTTCACCAGGATGGTTAGTCATTCAATGCACGACCCGTAGGTAGGTCTCGTAGGTGAGTCCCAGACTTAGATGATTTTCAGGATCGAAAGATGAGACCTATGGTCGTGGTCCACGGTCCATCGATGGACCCACGGTGGGGTCCCGTCATTGGGGTCCAAAATTTGGTGGTGAATGATCCCACCCACGACCGACCATTATGGTCCGTGGTTGGACCTAAGGACCGTAGGTCTGGCCGAAGGTGAGGGTCAGCAGTTAATTGGAGGAAAATGGCTTTTTGGTCAACTTCAAATGATCATATATTTTAGCCCAAAATGAATTAGGTGTCCTATAACCTATCAGATTAAAGATAATTGAATCATTTTTCCAATGCCACCAAGTTTGCCAAATTCCAAGATTGAAGTAAAAAATTATGCTCGTTTTAGTGATGACCTATCGAGTAGAGACGACCCAGTTGATGGGCATTGGTTCAAATAATGGACCGTCAGTCCCACCGTGGATTGAACTTCATCAGCTTTAAGTCAAGGTAATTTTTTTCCTTTCCATATGCGTTGGGGGCACTGAAACTAAGTCGTTTGAGGCATAAACTACGTCGTTTTGCTCTATCTAGGCTTAATAACCTAGTCAGACATACCCAAAACTCTCATTCTCCAAAAAAATCACCCAGCTTAGGGCAAAGAAAGAAGAGGAAAAGTCGCAAATTTCTTCTAAGAACAATCAGCAGTGTTCTTCAAAGTTCATCCCCAAAATCCAAAAGATTTCTCCGTAGATTTTGTCACAAGGTATGTGGGATTTCACTAGTGGGTTCTTTATATCTACTAGTTCCCTAGGATTCAGTCAGTTCCTTGATTCCACATTACTTGTTTAGACCTAGGGTTTGTAAAATCTTGGGAATTGTGGTGATTTATGCTGCTATAGTTTCCATAGTCTAAATAACATATTTTCTTGGAAACGTTGCTTAATTCCTTGAATAAAACTCAGAACCCTAGTTTGTGTAAATTATCTTAATTCGTGATTTATACTTTCTAGGGCAGTTAAACAGAAAATCATGCTCCAGATTTTGAATGTCACATTCTCAGTATATAAATGTTGCATTCTCAGTTTGCATGTCAGTATTTTGAGCTATTCAATATTTAGTGCATTTTAGCTTCATATTTATTCTGTTGGGAGTAGATTTAACACCGAGTTGGACCAGGGTTCAGCGTATCCTCATAGTCCCAAAACTATGTGCCCGCGTAGGATTATAAGTCCCTTCTGTTGGGCATCAATTTTAGTGATCACACCACAGTCATACCTCTCTTCCTATGGCAAGGTATATTGGGTCCTCTCGATGGGGAGTATTCATCCGACACCACGTTTAGCTCACGTGGTTTATCTCGGTTAATAATAGCTCCCACAGTCAGACTCTTAGTGCATTGACCAAGCTTTCAGTATATATATTTCAATATTTAGTTCAGCATGTACCTTCATGATTAGTACTTGGTCATTGCATTCAGTTAGTTCTTTTCAGTTATACATTAATACATATCTATATCTTTGTTCAGATTATATCATTTCTCAGTTATGTATTGGTCCGCCTATACAGTTTATTCAGCTTAGTAGCTATATCTTGTATTCTCAGTACATTCCAAGTACTGATGTATACTTTGCGCTACATCGTTTCATGATGTAGGTTCATGTACTCAGCATCCAGATCACGCATAGATTAATTCTTGGTCCTCATTCAGCAGCCTTAGTGGTGAGTCCTCATATTCTCAGGACAATACACACGCTTTTATTTTAGTCTTTATTTTTAGTTTCAGTCTTGCTAGAGTAAGCTGAGGGCAGGTCCCAGTAACTCAATTCAGTTATAGGCTTTTTAGACATAGTAGTATATCCAACTTGAGTTGTTAAGTGGTTGTTTCAGTTATAACTAAACTCTTATGGTTTCATATTTACATTCAGACTATTTGGGTTTTTTCCCCTCTTTTAATATCTATTGATTTAGCTTCCACATAGTTCATGATTTACTTAGTTATTTTCAGTATACTTATGTTATGCAGACTTAGGGTTAGCTTGGGGTCACTCGTGATCCTAGGTCCCGTGTTACGTCTAGGGGGTAGCCTAGGGGATGACAAACTTGGCATTCGAGAATTAGGATCAAAAGTCCGAGGGTGTCTGAAAGCCGCACTAGGTAGAGTACCTTTCATGAGTGTGAAGCGCGCTACACCTATGAGAGGGAAGCTATAAAGTGTTTTAAGAAAAACTTCACTTCCTTGGATATTTTTATCGTGCGTGAGGTGTGATTCACTTCTCCTTTCTAATCCATCATTGTACGTTTCAGATCATGCCTCCTCGTAGAGCTAACACATGAAATGCTAGTGCACACAATGCTAACGCAGTTCCTCCAGCCCTGAACCATGAGGTCACGAATGCTGAGTTCCACAATTCGATCCAGCTATTGGTTCAGACAGTACCCAACCAGAACAATTAGCAGACCCCAGTTCCTACAAACACCACTGGTGGATCAGCCGCAGCTAGGGTTTGAGACTTTGTTTGTATGAATCCGCCAGAATTTCTAGGGTCAAAGGTTGGTGAGGACCCACAGAACTTCATTGATGAGGTTAAGAATATTCATGGAGTAAGGTAAGTTACTGGTAATGAGAGTGTTGATCTTGCATCCTATCAACTCAAAGATTTGGCTTATATCTGGTTTACAAAGTGGAAGGAAAACATGGGTGAGAATGCAACTCCTATGATATGGGATTGTTTTACTGGAGCTTTTCTAGATAGGTTCTTCCCAAGAGAGTTGAGGGAGGCTATCAGGAGTTTATCAACCTGAAGAAGGGCTCAATGTTAGTCCAAGAATATGGATTAAAGTTCATTCAGCTCTCCAGGTATGCTCCACATATAGTTGCTGATTCGAGGGCACAAATGAGCATGTTCTTGTTTTACTTATCCAATTTAGTAATGACCAAGTGCAGGAATGCTATGCTGTTAGGGGATATGGATATCTTTATACTCATGACTCATGCTCAGCAGGTTGATGGAGATACGCTTAGGGAAACGGCTAAGGACAACAAGAAGGCTAGAAAAGTGAATTAAGGACAACAAGAAGGCTAGCGCTCTGTCCCCCAAGTTTTGACATGATCAGAGAGGTAAGGCATCAGGCTCTAAGTCACAAGGGAGTGTTTCAGGTAATCGGTCTTTTTCAACTTGCCCAAAGTGTGGTAGGAACCATCCGGGTGAGTGTCTTACTGGCAGAGAGGGGTGTTTTGGGTGTGGTCAGTCTTGTCATAGGTTGAAGGACTGCCCTTCTGCCAAGCAAGGACAAGGAGGTAATAGGGCTCAGTCTACTACTTCAGCAGCGCCAGCAGGTCGCCCCACTCAGCAGGGTGCCTCGTGACGGTCAGCGCCAGTACACGTTATATGCTCTCCAGGCTCGCCATGACTAGGAAGTTTTCCTTATGTGGTCACTGGTACATTATGAATCTTTCAGTTAGATGTTTATACATTGTTAGATCCAGGGGATACACTTTCTTTTGCAACTTCGTATATAGCAGTAAACTTCGGTGTTAGTCCAAAAACTCTCCCAAACCCTTCTCAGTCTCTACTCTTGTTGGTGACCTAGTTATAGCTAGACGGGTATAGAGAAATTGCCCTGTCACAGTTTTCCAAAAAGTCATCTCAGCAGACCTTGTAGAGTTAGAAATGGGAGATTTTGATAGCATACTAGGCATGGATTGGTTACATTCATGTTATGCCTCAGTCGATTGTAGAACTAAGATCGTTTAGTTTCACTTTCCAAATGAGCCTGTCTTAGAATGGAAAGGTAGTAGTTTATAGGTCGATTTATATCTTACCTTAAGGACAGGAAAATGATTTCCAAAGGGTATATATATCATCTTGTTCAAGTTAAGGATTTTAACTCCGAAACCCCAATTCTTGAGTTAGTGCCATTAGTAAATGAGTTTCCAGAAGTGTTCCCATAAGATCTTCCCAGAGTTCCTCCTGAAAGGGAAATCAACTCCGGAATAGATCTCCTTCCCGATACCTATCCTATTTCGATTTCTCCTTACAGAATGGCTCCAGCTGAGCTAAAGAAATTGAAAGAACAGTTGAAAGACCTTCTAGATAAAGGTTTCATCTCTCCAACATCTCTCCATGGGGTGCTCCAGTGTTGTTTGTGCGAAAGAAAGACGGTTCTCTCAGAATGTGAATTGACTATCGTCAGTTAAACAAAGTCACAATCAAGAATAAGTATCCCATACAGAGGATTGATGATTTGTTTGACCATCTTCAGGGTGCTAGTTGCTTTTCTAAGATAGACCACAGATCCAGGTACTATCAGCTCAGAGTCAGATGTATTGACATCCCGAAGACAACCTTCAGGACTCGGTATGGTCACTATTAATTTGTACTTATGTCTTTTGGACTAAAAATTCTCCTGCAACTTTCATGGAATTAATGAACAGGGTGTTCAAACAGTATTTTGACTTATTCGTTGTTGTTTTTATTGATGATATCCTCATTTATTCTCAGAGTGAGGAAGAGCATGTGACTCATTTGAGAGTTGTCTTGCAAACCCTCAAAGCAGTTATTCACTAAGTTCATCAAATGTGAATTTTTGTTACAGTCAGTCGCTTTCCTTGGTCCTGTGGTATCCAGTGAAGGGATCCGAGTAGATTCTCAGAAATTGAGGCAGTAAAACACTGGCCCAGACCCACCGCTCAAACAGATATCATAAGTTTCTTGGGTTTGGCCGATTATTACAGGAGGTTTGTTGAAAGATTTTCATCTATAACTTCCCTATTGACCAAGTTGACTCGGAAGAAGGTCAAATTTGAGTTGTCAGATGAGTGTGAGAAAAACTTCTCAAAAATGAAGACTAGGTTGACTACAACTCCTGTGTTAACTCTACCAGATGGTTCAGATGGTTATGTGATTTACTGTGATGCATCTAGGGTCGGCCTAGGTTGTATATTGATGCAGCAAAGTAAGGTTAAAGCTTATGCTTCTAGGCAACTTAAGGTCCATGAGAAGAACTACCCAACTCACGACCTCGAGCTTGAAGTCGTATTATTTACCCTAATGATTTGGAGACACTACTTGTATGGTGTTCATGTTGATGAGTTCACAGATCATAAGAGCCTCCGGTATGTGTTCACCTAGAAAGAGTTGAATCTTCGTCAGAGGAGATGGGTTGAATTCCTCAAGGACTAGGACATGAATGTGCTCTACCATCCGGATAAGGCCAATGTAGTGGCTGACGCCCTCAACAGGCTATCTATGGTTAGTGTAGCACATGTTGAGGAAGAGAATAAAGAATTAGCTAAAGAAGTTCACCAGCTTGCTCGCTTAGGAGTTTGCCTTACGGACACGTCAGATGGTTGTGTGATAGTTCAGAATGGATCAAAATTTTCATTGGTAGCGGAAGTTAATGAAAAACAGGATAGCGATCCTATACTACTTTAATTGAAAGGAGTGGTGCATCAGCAAAATGTTGAGGTTTTCTCCCAAGGGGGAGATGGTGTACTTCGTTACCAGGGTCGCTTATGTGTTCCAAATGTGGGTGAGTTAAGGCAGCAAATCCTGACAGAAGCCCATAATTCTAGATATTCTATTCATCCAGGTGCCACAAAGATGTACTGTGATCTATGGGAAGTCTATTGGTGGAACGACGTGTAGAGGGACATAACAGATTTTGTGGCTAAGTGTCCTAACTGTCAACATGTTAAAGTAGAACATCAGAGACCAGGAGGTGTGGCTCAAGAGATTAGCATTCCCACATGGAAGTGGGAAGTGATAAACATGGACTTCGTTACGGGTTTATCTCGTACTCTCAGACAACATGACTCCATTTGAGTGATAGTGGACAGAGTCACTAAGTCCACTCACTTCTTGGCTATCAAGACTACAGATTCAATGGAGGACTACGCCAAACTCTACATCAATGATATAGTGAGGTTACATGGGGTTTCCTTTTCTATCATCTCAGATTGAGGTCTCCAGTTTACATCTCATTTTAGGAGATCGTTTCAGAAAGGTCTTGGTACTCAGGTAATCTCAGTACAATTTTTCATCCACAGATGAATGGTCACGTAGAGCATACTATTCAGACCATAGAGGACATGTTGAGAGCTTGTGTGATCTATTTCAAGGGTAGTCGGGATGATCACCTACCTCTCATAGAGTTCTCCTATAATAATAGCTTCCATTCTGGTATTCAGATGGCCTCATACGAGGCAATATATGGGCGTAGATGCAGGTCCCGATTGGTTGGTTTGAAGTAGGTGGAGTAGCCTTGATTGGGCTAGATTCAGTTCATGAGGCTATGAAGAAATTTCAGCTCATCATAGATAGACTAAAGACAACTATGAGTCGTCAGAAGTCCTATGCAGATGTGAGAAGAAGTAACTTAGAGTTTGAAATCAATGATTGGGTTATCATGAAGGTATCACCTATGAAGGGGGTGATGAGATTTTGAAACAAAGGGAAGCTCAGTCCTAGATATGTAGGTCCTTACAAAATCTAGAAAAGGGTTGGTAATGTGGCTTATGAGTTAGAGTTGCCAGCAGAACTAGCAGCGGTTCATCCAATCTTTCACATTTCCTTGTTGAAGAAGAGTGTGGGTGATCCGGCATCGATAGTTCTATTAGAGAGTGTGGATGTGAAGGGTAGTCTAACTTATGAAAAGGTGCCAGTTGAGATTCTTGAGCGTCAGGTTCGTAGGTTGAGAAATAAGGAAGTCGCTTCAGTAATGGTTTTGTGGAGGAGTCAGTCCGTAGAGGGAGCTACTTGGGAAGTAGAAGCAGCCATGATGGCAAAGTATCCTCATCTCTTTCCTTCCGATTCCATTTCAGCTTGAGGTAATAGTTCCTCTCAAGTCTCTAAACGTACTCTAGTGTAACTCAGCCTCAGTATCTTGTTCCCTCAGTTATCCTTGAATTTCAGCATATTTGCATGTTCATGGAAATCAAATCAGTTAGATATCAGTTTCTAGTAGTTAGTCGTAGGGATTACAGCTCTTTCCCTACATACTCATCTTGTCTAGTCTTCATTCAAGGATGAATGTTCCCAAGGGAGAGATATTGTAACACTTTGGATTCGATAAGATAGAAAAAATGCAACTTTCTAGGATCTAGTGCCAGAACCAACAGAAGCCTCCCACGGTCTGTGGTCTAAAACACGTTCCGTAGGTGTGTTCGAGGTTGACCAGTCCCAGTTCTCTAAAATGTCAGGTCCCAGTACTTTTATATAGTTCACCAGGACAGTTATTCATTCAATGCACGATCCGTAGGTAGGTCTCGTAGGAGAGTCCCAGACGTAGAGGAATTTCAAGATCGAAAGATGAGACCTACGATCGTGGTCCATGATTCCGTAGGTGGGGTCCCGTCATTGGGGTCCAAAATTTGGTGGTCTCTGATCCCACCCATGGCCGACCAGTACGGTCCGTGGTTGGACCTACGGACCATAGGTCTGGCCGTAGGTGAGGGTCAACAACTATTTAGAGGAAAATGGATTTTTGCTCAACTTCAAACGATCATATCTTTTACCACAAAATGAGTTAGGTGGCCTATGACATATCAAATTAAAGATAATTGAATAATCTTTCAAACGCCACCAAATTTGCAAAATTCAAATCTCAGAGTAAAAGGTTATTCTTGTTTTAGTGAAGACCTATCGAGCAGAGCTCTAACCATGACCCAGTTGACGGGCAGTGGTTCAAATGAGGGCCTGTCAATCCCACCGTGGATGGCACTTCGTGAGCTTTAAGTCAGGGTCATTTTTATCCTTTTCTTATGTGTTGTTTCACTTAAACTACGTCATCTGAGGCCTAAATTACATCGTTTTACTTATTCTAAGCCTAATAACCTTGTCATACATACCCAGTACCCTCATTCTCCAAAAAAATCACCCAACTTAGGACAAAAAAAGAAGAGGAAAAGTTGCCAGTTTCTTCCAAGAACAAGCAGCAATGTTATTCAAAGTTCAGCCTCAAAATCCAAAGGATTTCTCCATAGATTTCCTCAACAGGTATGTGGGATTTCACTCGTGGGTTCTTTTCATCTATTAGGTCCCTAGGATTCAATCAGTTTGTTGTTTCCACATTACTAGTTTAGACCTAGGGTTTGTAAAATCTTGGGAATTGTTGTGATTTCAGCTGCTATAGTATCCATATTCTAAATAACATGTTTTCTTGGAAACGTTGCTTAATTCCTTGTATAAAACTCAGAACCCTAATTTGTGTAAATTCTCTTAGTTCATGATTTATACTTGCTAAGGAAATTAAACAGAAAATCATGCTCCAGATTTCAAATGTCACATTCTGAGTATAAAAATGTTGCATTCTCAGTTAGCATGTCAGTATTTTGAGCTATTCAGTATTTAGTGCATTTTAGCTTCATATTTATTCAGATGGGAGTAGACTTAGCACCGAGTTGGACGAGGGTTCAACATACCCTCATAGTCCCAAAACTACGAACCCGCATAGGATTATAAGTCCCCTCTGTTGGGCATCAGTTTTAGTGATCACGTCATAGTCATGCCTCTATACCCCTAGAAATTTATATTGGGTCCTCTCGATGGGGAGTATACATTAGACTCTAGGTTTAGATCCTGTGGTGTATGTCGGTTAATAGTAGCTCCCACAGTCAGACTCTTAGTCCATTGACAAGGGTTTTAGTTTATATATTTCAGTATTCAGTTCAGCATGTACCTTCATGATTAGTTGTAACACCTCAAAATCTAGTAGTCTAAGAAAGGGTCTAGGTGATAAGTCACATGCCAATGATCTGAGCCTGGGCACCCTCAACGAGGGACCAAATGGGCCGTGAAGGGCACCACATGTTGTGGTGCTGCACGTGAAGGCTCCCAAAGTCAAGCCAAAATGGGCTTCCCTCCCACGAGCACCTAGACATCTCATGGATGGCACCACGTGCCGTGGTGAAGCCCGTGAAAGACTAGGCAGTGAGCTCTCCAAGGCAGACCCTCCAGATGAGCCACTAGACGTCTCGTGAATCCCTTGACGGGCAGTGGTAATGGTCGTGGTGAAGAAGGGCATTTGGAGTGGCAATCCAAGCTACTGATAAAGGACCACAGCTGCCACTATGGGCCGTGTGGTCCTTGACGGCTCATGAAGAGATTCGTGAAGGGGGCTTCGACAGTTATGTCATTTTACCCATGCCTAGGACCCCTATATAAGTGATTTTAATCCGAAAACTTACCCATTCAAGTCAGTCTCCCAAATTCACCAAAAGAAAATGAGTTCTTCCTCTCTAAAATATTTCTCTCTCTAGAAAATTGAAGAAGAAGAAGGATTGAAGCTAGGGCTCAAGGTCAAGTCTCCATTTTCCATTGTTGTAGGATTTGATAGCAAGGTATGATAGCTTTATTCATCCATGGAATCCTTGCATCCATGTAGCCCCCTAAGTTCCCCAATTGAAAAGTAGAAATTTCCCAATTTGAGTTAGGGTTTTCTTCTTAGTTGTGGGTCTTTGTGAATGTTGATTCAATTGATAAAATTATTATTTATTATGCATGAATTGAGAGGATTACATGCTTGTATGATGGATTTCCATGTACCCATGCTTAAACTATGTTTCTAGGATGAAATTGATGTAAATGGGTTTTACTCCATGAAAAGAGAATTTATGGATTTAGGTGCATTCTTATAGGATAAATAAGATGTGAAATGTATTTCTTTGAGATTGAAGCATGTGTTATGAATTATTGATTATTTATGTAAGTTTTATGGAAGGGATATTTCCCACATGATTATCTTATGTATGAAGGTGAAATACTTTCTCACATTGAATGATTCTAGGTTTTAAGGATTGCTCACCTAAAATAAATCTAAACTTAGGAACTATGAAAATGAGATGAGGCTAGAGGAGATTACCCATGACCTCTAATGAGAAGAATATGAGGCGATTATACATATTCCTTAGGGTCGTACTAGAGGCGAATACCCTTGATCCTAAATAAAAGACAAGAGGCGAGTACCCATGTCATATGATAGAAAGACAAGAGGCGAGTACCCATGTCACATGATGAAAGGACAAGAGGTGACTACCCATGATCCTAAAGTATGTTGGACAAGAGGCGACTACCCATGTTCCTATAGTAAGAGGGACAATAGGCGACTACCCATGATTCAAAAGTAAGAAGGACTAGAGGTGAATATCCATGATCCTTTATAGTAAGGTAAGAGGCGATTCCTCATGTCTTTAAAGGATAAGCTAGAACATGTTATGATAGGTGATGAGCTTGGATGGTGGTTTGAGTTTGCCTTCTATGATGAGTAACACTAGTGGCGGATTACCCATGTCTTGACTAAGTATGAATTGAGGTTTGCTTCAAGAAGTATTCCTTATATATTGAAATGATCTATTATGTGCATTGATTATGCTTTATGAGTTATGTTTTCTAACTCTTAAGTTTATGTTGTGTTTATGCATGCTATCATATTTAGTACATCTTTGTACTAACACACACTCTTGCCTACATTTCTTATCCAAATGTAGGGTCTGGCTTTCCCGATTCTCATCCCCGAGGCTAGGATCTATACTAGAGAAGAAGTTGAAGATTGGTGAGTCCTCATAGAATCCGAGGGTATGGAAACTACTTTTCTTATGTTCTTTTTATTTTGAGTTTTGAACAATGTTGTATGGGCTGCATTCCGAGATTTTATTGTATTAGATAGTTTTTGAGACAAGTGTATTAGACTTTTGCTTCATTATATAAAGACTTTGGTATTGTTGAAAATGTTTTAAATCTTACCGGTTTTCTATTATCTTGACTATGAAAGCTAAGTGGCTTATATGTGGCCTCTCGGGGTCTTGTATGTCATGTTACGTCTAGGGGGTGCCCTGGGTCGTGACAAACTTGGTATCAGAGCACAAGGTTTAGAAAAATTCTAGGATGTCTCAAAACCACGTCAAGTAGAGTCTTGTTCATGAGTGTGAAGCACACCACATTTATGAATAAGAAGCTACAAGATGTTTAGGGAACTTTACTTCATCATTACTCTTAGTCGTGCGATTGAGTCTAACTCTATAAGGTCTCTCTCCTAATCCTTATCCAATGGTCTACAGGATATGACTACTCGAAGGGCTTATGCTAGAAGGACCGATGGAGAAGATGTTGGTCAAAGAGCTCATCCTTAAGCTCCTCAATCTCTGGTTGACCCTTTGGCCGAGCAAGTGACTAATCCAGAGTTTTGGACTGCTTTTCAAGTTTTGGCTCAAGCTGTGACGGTCCAAGCCAATAGGGAGGTTGTGGTCCCCGTGAACCCAAATGTGGGTACGGCGGGATCTAGAGTGAGGGATTTCACTAGGATGAATCCTCTGGAATTCTATGATTCTAAGGTTGAGAAAGATCCTCAAGAGTTCATTGATGAGTTTTATAAGGTGTTGGCTATTATGGGAGTGACTCCGGTGGAAAAGGCAGAATTGTCCGCTTATCAACTTAAAGGTGTTGCTCAAATTTGGTTCAACTAATGGAAGGAAGCAAGACCAGAAGATGCGGGTCCCTCAGAATGCTAAAAGGTTTAAGTCGACTTTTCTTGATAGGTTCTTTCCTCTTGAGACGAGGGAGGTAAAAGTGCTTGAGTTAATTAATCTCCTACAAGGGAACTTGAGTGTGAAAGAATATGCTTTGAGGTTCAGTCAATTGTCAAGGTATGCTCTTTCTATAGTTGCCGACTCTGGGGTAAGGATGAGCAAGCTTGTTTTAGGTGTGTCTGAATGGTGGTGAAAGAATGTCGTACTGCTATGCTTGTCCATGACATGGATGTTTCTCATATCATGGTTCATGCCCAACAGATTGAAGAGGAGAAACTTAAGGAGAGGTCTAGGGAGACAAAGAGGGCTAGAACCGGTGATGGTAATTTCTCTCATGTAAGGTCTGATAGACATGGTCGTCCTAGGTTTCGACAAAGGTTTCCCGGGCAAGGTTCCTCCAATGCTCCTAATTTCAAAAAAGAGAGGTTGTCTAACAATAAGCCTCAAGGAGGTGGTAATGGTTCTTCATTACCAAATTGTACTAAGTGTGGAAGAAATCATGAGTGCAAATGTCTAGCGGGTTCCAATGCTTGTTTTGGTGGTGGTAAGATGGACCACAAGATAAGAGATTGTCCTTCAGTTGCTAAGAAAGAGGGAGATAGTTGTCGTAGGGCTCAACCGTATCCTTCATCCGGTCCAAGTTGTTCGGGTTCAAATGCTTCCAAGAAAAATAGGTTCTATGCACTTCAAACCTGTGGTGAACAAGAGGGTTCTCCCGATGTGGTTATCGGTATGCTGAAAGTCTTTCAACTTGATATTTATGCTTTACTTGATCACGGTGCTACCTTGTCTTCTGTGATGCCATATGTGGCTATGAGATTTGATGTGTTCCATGATGTGTTGTTAGATCTTTTTTCTGTCTCTACTCCTTTTGGTGATTCTATTGTGGCTAAGGGGGTCTATAGAAAGTGTCCCGTTTCCTTGTCCCATAGAGTTACTTTTGTTGATTTGGTAGAGCTTGATATGCTAGATTTTGATGTTATCCTTGGTATGGGTTTGTTGCACTCTTGTTATGCTTCTATTGATTGTAGAACCCATGTAGTCAAATTTCAGTATCCAAATGAGTCCATCCTAGAGTGGAAAGGGGGGAAATTCTATGCCGAAAGGTCGGTTTATTTCTTGTCTTAAAGCTAGAAAGATGATTTCTAAGGGTTGCATGTACCATCTTCTTTGGGTGAGGGATGTGGATTCCGAAAACCCAACTCTTGAGTCGGTTCCCATTGTTAGTGAGTTTCCAGAAGTGTTCCCAGATGATCTACCCGGTATTCCTCCAGAAAGGGAAATAGATTTCGGTATTGACCTTCTTCATAATATGCTGCCTATTTTTATTCCCCCTTACCGAATGGCTCCGGTAGAACTTAGAGAACTAAAAGAGTAATTGAAAGACTTGTTGGATAAGGGTTTCATCCAACTGAGTATCTCTCCATGAAGTGCTCCAGTTTTGTTTGTTAAGAAGAAAGATGGTTCACTTCGTATGTGTATTGACTACCGGTAGTTGAATAAGGTGACCATTAAGAATAAGTATCCTCTACCAAGAATAGATGATTTATTTGACCAACTCCAAGGAGCGAGTTACTTTTCGAAGATTTACCTTGGTTCGGGTTATCACCAATTGAGGGTGAAGGATGATGATATTCCAAAACCGATTTTAGAACCCGTCATTATGAGTTTTTGGTAATGTCGTTTGGTTTGACTAATGCTCCGGTGGCATTTATCGATTTGATGAATAGGGTGCTTATGTTCGTAATTGTGTTCATTGATGATATATTGATTTATTCGAGAAGTGAGGACGATCACATCAATCATATGAGGATTGTGTGGAAAATTCTGAAAGACCAACAACTCTTTTCAAAGTTTAGCAAGTGTGAGTTTTGGTTAAGGTCCATAGCTTTTCTTGGACATATTGTTTCAAGTAAGGGTATTGAGGTAGATCCTAAGAAGACGGATGCGGTCAAGAGTTGGCCTAGACCTTTATCCCCTTCGGACATTAAAAGTTTTTTGGGTTCGGCTGATTATTACAGAAGATTTGTTGAGGGGTTTTCTTCGATTGCCTCTCCATTGACAGCTTTGACTCAAAAAAAGGCCAAGTTCATATGGTCTGAAACATGTGAGAAGAGTTTTCAGGAATTAAAAGATAGACTTACCTCTGCTTCGGTGTTGACTTTACCGGAAGGGATAATTGGATTAGTCATTTATTGTGATGCATCAATAATTGGATTGGGATGTGTACTTATGCAAAATTGGAAGGTTATTGCCTATGCTTCAAGGAAACTTAAGGTTCACGAGAAGAATTATCCTACCAATGATCTTGAACTAGCGGCGGTCATTTTTTCCTTATAGATTTGGAGGCATTATTTGTACGGTGTGCATGTAGATGTGTTTACCGACTACAAGAGTTTGCAATATGTGTTTAATCAAAAAGATCTAAATCTTCGCCAAAGAAGGTGTCTTGAGTTACTTAAGGATTATAATATGAGTGTTCTCTATCACCCCTGTAAGGCAAATGTGGTGGCGGATGCTCTTAGCTGATTATCAATGGGTAGTGTTCCCCATATAGAAGAAGATAAGAAGGAATTGGTACGAGAGGTATGGAAATTGGTATGGCTCCATTTGAGGCTCTCTATGGTAGGAGGTGTATATCTCCTATAGGTTGGTTTGAGGTGGCTGAAGTTGCCTTGATAGGACCCGAGTTAGTTCATGAGGCTATGGAAAAATTCTGACTTATTAGAGAAAGGTTAAGAACAGCCCAAAGTTGACAAAAGTCCTATGCCGATGTTAGAAGAAGAGATCTCGAGTTTCATGTTAACGATTGGGTCTAATTGAAAATCTCACCCATGAAGGGTGTAATGAGATTTGGGAAGAAAGGGACGCTTAGTCCCCATTATGTGGGTCCATATGAGATTTTGAGACGTGTTGGTAAGGTTGCTTATGAGCTTGAGTTGCCTAATGACTTGGCATCGGTGCACCCAGTTTTCCATGTCTCTATGTTGAAAAGTGTGTTGGAGATCTGACATCTATAGTTCCCTTAGAAGGTTTGGGAGTTGATGACAATCTTTCTTATGAAGAAATTCCGTTTGAGATTTAGACTGCCAAGTTAGGAAGTTGAGAAACAAGGAAGTTTCTTCCGTGAATGTGTTGTGGAGGAATCATTTAGTTGAGGGTGCTACTCGGGAGGCCGAGGCCGATATGGTATCCCGATATCCTCATCTTTTTCCTTCTACTCCTACTCTAGCTTGAGATAATGAATTCCTCATGGTTTACTCTTTGTTTTGGTGTTATGTGTTTTAGATATTCCCATGATTTCTTTATTTTATGCATGTTCATGAAAGACTTGTGTTTTGAAAGAAAATGAGCTTACATGGTTGATTTTACTCATGTTATTGTGCATTGAGTATGAATTGAATATAGACTTCATGAGATGGTGTTGAGCATGCTTTTAGCTTGTAGATGGTAGTTCCTCCTCAAATATGAATAATCTTGAAACTTCATGCATATTAGGCTGCTAGATCTAGTTCCTATCTTCCTTATGATGCTTTGAGTATGATTAGCTTGGAGTTGATGTTTCCTCCTCAGATATGTGCATTTGTATGATTGCGTGCATGATGGGCTGCTAGTTTTGAGTCTTTTCTTTCATGAGGTGTCTAGAATTCCATTAGAGGACGAATGTCCCCAAGGGGGAGATAATGTAACACCTCAAAATCTAGTAGTCTAAGCAAGGGGTTAGGTGACAAGTCACAAGCCAAGTATCTGAGCCTGGTCACCCTCCACGAGGGCTCAAACGGGTCATGAAGGGCACCACGTGCCGTGGTACTGCCCGTGAAGGCTCCCAGAGTCAAAACAAAAAGGGCTTCCCTCCCACGAGCACCTAGACGGCTCATGGAGGGCACCACGTGCCGTGGTGAAGCCCGTGAAGGACTAGGCAGTGAGCTCTCCAAGGCAGACCCTCCATACGAGCCACTAGACGGCTCGTCAAGGCCTTGATGGGCCATGGGAAGGGTCGTGATGAAGGGGGGGCATATGGAGTGGCAAGCCAAGCTACATGTCAAGGACCACGTCTGCCACTACGGGCCGTGCGGTCCTTGACGGCTCGTGAGGACCTTCGTGGAGAGGGCTTCGACAGTTTTAATTAAGGGGTAGTTGGGTCTCTTAAAAATTTCTTTAAACCAAAGCTATGTAGTTTTACCCATGCCTAGAACCTTATATAAGTGATTTTAACCCTAAAACTTACCATTAAAGTCATTGTCTCAAATTCACCAAAAGAAATTTTGTTCTTCCTCTACAAAATATTTCTTTCTCTAGAAACTTGAAGAAGAAGAAGGGTTGAAGCTAGGGCTCAAGGTCAAGTCTCAAATCTCCATTGTTGTAGGCTTTGATAGCAAGGTATGATAGCTTTATTCATCCATGGAAACCTTATATCCATGGAGACCCTAAGTTCCCCAATTGAAAAGTAGAAATTCTCCTATTTGAGTTAGGGTTTTCTTCTAAGTTATGGGTCTTTGTGAATGTTGATTCAATTGATCAAATTATAATTTATTAGGCATGAATTGAGAGGATTACATGCTTTTATGATGGATTTCTGTGTACCCATGCTTAACCCATGTTTCTAGGATGAAATTGATGTAAATGTGTTTTACTCCATGAAAGGAGAATTTATGGATTTATGTGCATTCTTATAGGATAAATAAGATGTGATATGTATTGCTTTGAGATTGAAGCATGTGTTATGAATTGTTTATTATTGATGTATTGTTGTGAAATGGATCTTTCCCACATGATTTTCTTATGTATGAAGGTGAACGGCTTTCTCAAATTGAATGATTCTAGGTTTAAAGGATTGCTCACCTAAAATGAATCTAAGCTTAGGAACTATGAAAATGAGATGAGGCTAGAGGCGATTACCCATGACCTCTAATGAGAAAAATATAAGGTGATTATTCATATTCCTTAGAGTCGGACTAGAGGCGAATACCCATGATCCTAAGTAAATTACAAGAGGTGAGTACCCATGTCATATGATAGAAATAGAAGAGGCGAGTACCCATGTAACATGATGAAAGGACAAGAGGCGACTATCCATGATCCTAATGTATGTTGGACAAGAGGCGATTACCCATGTTCCTATTGTAAGAGGGACAAGAGGCGACTACCCTTGATCCCAAGGTAAGAAGGACTAGACGCGAATACCCATGATCCTTTATAGTAAGGTAAGAGGCGATTCCCCATGTCTTTAAAGGATAAGCTAAAACTTGTTATGATAGGTGATGAGCTTGGATGGTGGCTTGAGTTTATCTTCTATGATGAGTAAGACTAGTGGTGGATTACCCATGTCTTGACTAAGTATGAATTGAGTTTACTTCAAGAAGTATTCCTTATATGTTGAAATGATCTATTATGTGCATTGATTATGTTTTATGACTTATGTTGTCTAACTGTTATGTTTATTTTGTGTTTATGAAACCTATCATATTTAGTACATCTTTTTACTAACGCATACTCTTGCCTACATTTCTGATCTAAATGTAGGGTCCGGCTTTCCCAATTCTCATCCCCGTTGCTAGGATCTATACTAGAGAAGATGTTGAAGATTAGTGAGTCCTCATAGCATCTGAGGATATGGGAACTAATTTTCTTATGTTCTTTCTTATTTTTAGTTTTGAACAAAGTTGTATGGGCTGCGTCCTGAGATTTTATTGTATTAGATGGTTTTCGAGACAAGTGTATTAGACTTCCGCTTCGTTTTATAAAGACTTTGGTATTATTGAAAATGTTTTATATCTTATCGATTTTCTATTATCTTTACTATGAAAGCTAAGTGGCTTATATGAGGCCTCTCGGGGTCTTGTATGCCATGTTACGTATAGCGGGTGCCCCTGAGTTGTGACGTTAGTACTTGGTCATTGCATTCAGTTAGTTCTTTTGAGTTATACTTTAGTACATATCTATATATTTGTTCAGATTAGAGAAAATACATAATTACTCCATGGAACTTATACCCTTTTTTTAAGTAGACATCTTAAGTTTGCGGGGGTCCTATTACACCATGAAACCATCCAAAAGCACAATAAATACATCATTTTGAACCGTTTCAAAACCATCAGTGTTGTCACACAAGTTGGGTGCGTCAAGGAATAAAAATACAACATCCAGCCAATATTAAAACGCCATGTGGCATTCCCAATTTGAATTAGCTTCTTTATTAAATAGACCCTCCCACCTTCCCAAAATTCTCCATTGTTAGCCGTTGGAGAACTGCAATTTCTCATTTTAATTATTTTTTTTGTTTAAAATCTGTGAAATCAATATCTTGTGATTAGGTTTTGAGGGAGACTATCCTCAAGATGTCAAATGCAAGCTTGAATCACATTTGTAATGACGAGAATGATCCAATGTTGCATTTGACAATGCGATGCAAACATGGAGACTTGATGCAATTGCAGATTTCGTGGTCAGAGGACAACCCAGATAGAAGATTTTGGTCCTTTCCACGCTTTCGTGTAAGTTCGATACATATTTCTTTACAATTTTTTTTTTCAATGTTTCATTAAATTCACTGGGTTATGACCTATTTTAGGAAAATTCATGCAATTACTTTAGATGGAGGGATCTTGAGGAGATTGATATGCGATCCAAGTCTGTTATTCTAAGTTTAGCGAATAGAATTAAGGAATTGGAAGAAGCATTACCATTCTATGAAAGTAAAGAGAAGAAGACGAAATTGGTGGAGAAGAAAGGTAATCAAGTATGTCATGATAAGCTAATCAAGAAGAAGAAGATGAAATGTAGTATCTTGAATTGGAAGCTTATCATAGTGTTTCTCGCATTGTTTTTTCTTATTTTAGGCATTAATAAGAATGTGAAAGCTGGAAAATGTAGTTGTATGGCATTGGAATTGTCTTAGTTGTTGTTTGTTGTTTTCGTTGATGTTTGGTTGTGTAATACATTGGAAGTTTGTTGTAGTTGCTTTTTTCTTGGTTTTAGGCAAGCTTATTTGGTTTTGTAATACATTGCTGTTTTCGTTGCTGTTTGGTTGTGTAATACATCTATTTTGTGTGATATATGTGACCATTTAACAATATACAAAACAATGTAATCTCTTCTGCCAACATCCTTTCATACTTGATCAAAAGAGACTAATCAGAATGACAATCATTGTGACAAAATGAGAACTTCATTTCGTTCTTACTGAAACTTTGAAGTTGAAAGTTGATACAACTTGATTAAATGTCACAAAGAAGAAAGTTGCATAAAAAAACATGGAAAAACACAATTGATACCTAATAATGCACCAAAATATAGTTTGGTATCAAGAAAAGTGTAAATAACACAACAGTAACCAAACTCCAAAAACAACAACCCCAAAGTCAACTATTTCTTAGTAGTTGAATTGCTTTGGCTTTCATTAATAGCAGCCTCTGCAGACCTTGTTTGAATTTTTTTTTCACCCCTCATTTGTTGAAGTCTATTACTCGTAATGGCTCATTTTCCCTTCCATTTCACTCCAAAATGTTGTTGATAGCCAATATCTCCAGTACATTCATCATACCTCCTTGGAACTCTTGTACCAATGTCAAAAACCCTACTACTTGACATTCTAGGCTGTATAAATAAACCACAAAGGTTAGTAAAAGTATATGAAAATTAAAAGTATCTAATCTAATCAATAATTTAGGGTTGTACTTACATTAACAGTTGTAAAACCATCATCACCAACCAACACTCCAAATCCTACCATCCTTGGCCTTTTAAAAGGTCTTGAATATTGTCCACCACTAGTGCCTTCATTCTCATGATTTTCTTGAGCCATACCTATTCCTCTGCCTTTTCCTCTATTCGTGCCTTCATTCACTTGGTTTTGTTGAGGCATCTCTCTTCCATTGCCTGTGTTTTCATTTTCTTGTCTTCCTTTAGGCCTTCCCCTTCCTCTGCCCATTCCTCTGCCTCTTCCTCTGCCTCTTCCTCTGCCTCTTCCTCTATTTAGACCTTCATTCACTATGTTTTGTTGAGGCATCTCTCTTCCATTGCCAATGTTTTCGTTCTCCTGGCTTCCTTGAGGCATCCCCCTTCCTTTGGCCCTTCCTCTTCCTCTACAATTTTCATTATTTGTTCTGGCCTGGTTATTATAATACAACATATTAGCATATATTCGACTAAATATTAATGACAATTGATACATTTACCTGTGGTTGAGTAGAATTTGTTGCAGTTTGACTTGGAACAGTTGGAGGAATAGGACATCCTCTTTTATTGTGGCCCTTTGTATGACAATTGCTACAAGTCATAAAAACTCCACATTTGCTAAGCTTACCAGTTCTCTTTGATTCCGTTGCCTCTTTCCTTCTAGCTTTACTTGGCCTTCCAGGAAACTATTTAACTGCTGGTGGTTGAACTGTTGGATTACCAGATGGTGGCCACATATTCAT